>JAQQSK010007401.1:0-13994 GCA_028658325.1 Potorous gilbertii
CTTGATTTTCAAAATCCTTTTTGAGCTCTTCCATGGCCTGAGCCCATTGAATATTTATTTTGGATGTTTGGGATACAGAGGCCTTGACTTCTATGTCTTTACCTGATGGTAAGCATTGTTCTTCCTCATCTGAAAGGAAAAGAGGAAACATCTGATCACCAAGAAAGTAACCTTCCATGGTCTTAATTTTTTTTTTCCCTTTTCTGGGCATTTTCCCAGCCACTTATTTGACTTCTGAGATTCCTCTCCACACCCACCTTGCCTCCAGATTCACCCAGCTAGTGCTTGGGGTCTGAGATTCAAATGCTGTTCCGCAGCCTCAGGGTTTTCAACAGAGGCAGGGCTGCCACACGGTGCTTAGTTGCCTCAGGGCGTTTACGTGGAGACCTTCAACAATGGATCTGAGCTCCTGCCTGCTTTGGGAGTCTCTGTCTGCTTCTGTCTCCGCTGCTTCTGAAGGGGCCTGAGTTACGGAGACACCCTGCTCCCCTCTTGGCCTGCCAGTCTCTCTCACTGACCTGTGCGCCTGTGGGTGGAGGGAACTTCCCAGCTGCTTGAGATTCTGTCCCTGAAGCCTGCTGGGATCTGCTCCTCTCGGTGCCATGCGGCCAAGGCAGGGCCGGGCTCTGCTCAGGTCCCATGCACGACAGACCTTTAGTGACGGTTTTTCAGGTCTCTCTGGAACAAAAATCTCCTCCACTCCGTTGTTCTGTGGCTTCTGCTGCTCCTGAATTTGTTAGGAGTTCTTTACAGATGTTTTATAGGCTGTGGGTTCAGAACTAGCGTATGTGTGTCTTTCTCCTCTGCCATCTTGGCCCCTCCCCATAGTATGTTCTTTTTCTGTCCATTTTCTTTCCTTTAAAAAACCCAGCAAACCAAAAAGACCCTCACTCAGGCCCTGTTTTTGTTTTATTTCTTGCTCTCTGTAAGCCTTGAAGACATACAAGATTTTGAAGGGATACTTTATTTTTCTTTGCTAGAGCATATCCCTTCTTCACTGTTTCGTTCCCTCCAATTATTCAATGTATTTACCTTTCTGTGTTTCTCTAGCTTATAGATTTTGCATTCCATAATGTATCATCAGTTTTGATATTTTCATCAAGAATTACTGAACGTTCCGTATTGTATTAAAAGTCAATTTTTCCTCCTGTACTGTCATGTACTTTTACAGAATAAGTTATTTTTTGGCTTAAGTGTTTATCTTTTGCCTTTTTGTATATTATATTCTATGATTTTCTCTCCTTTTTGTAAGTTGTGGCCAAGATTTACTTGTCTGATCATGGCTATGGTTTCTTGGTATTTGAATTTGTTTTCTGGAGGTTGAAATATTTTTTTTTCCTTTGCCTTTTGGCAAAATTAATATCTTTGCAATGACATTCCTGGGACTTGGTTTCTTTCAACAGGTGATTGTAGATTCTGTTTTGATTTTGTTCCTTTGTTTCTAGTAGATCTGGGAGGTTTTATGATTTCTCAATATAGTGTTAAAGTTTTTTTTGTCTTTGTTTTCATGAATTTTGGTGATTTTTAAATTTTCTCCTCCATATCTGTTTCCAAGTTAGTTTCTTATGGTAAATGCCTTAAATTTTCTGTTTTCTTTTGTTTTAAGAATTTATTTTTTTGCAACATTGTCATTTTATAAGTTGTTCTCTTGGTTCTATTAATTTCATTCTGCCTCATTTCATATTTTCCAGAATTCTCTGAGATTATTTCCTTCTTTCTTTTTCATGGCACAGTAACATTTCACTAGTTTCATGTACTCTTCATCACTTTCCAAAGAATGTAAGAGGCAATATAAGGCATTCCTTTGCAAGGTAGCATAAACTCCTCAAAATGAGGCCTTACTTGATTTCTTTTACATCATTTAATCCGGTATAAAATTTTTTCCTCTTTAGTGGAGTAGCTGTTGAGAAATTTGCCTATTTGACTTTCATTTAGGCAGAAATTCTTGTCATCACTGTCACTATCACTGTCATGATTGTTAGCTCTCCTTTTGTTTCTACTCCTCTATTAAAAACACATTTAAAACTAGCCTCCTTTGTAGCAAATTACAAGCAAAATAAATCCAAACAGTGGTCCTGTCTGAAAACGAATGCCTCATTCTGCACCTTGAGTCCATTGCTTTTCTGTCAGCAGCTAGATTGCATGCATCATTGTTGGTCCTTTGGAGTCCTTGTTGGTCATCACATGGACCAATATTCTGGAGTCTTTCTGAGTTGTTTCTCTTTGTAGTATTGTAGTTGTACGTGCTGTTCCTCCGGTTCTGCTCTTTTCATTCTGCATCAGTTCATAGGATCAAGCTGTAGTACTTGAAGCCCAATCTCCTGATCTTGTTAATGAGGAGACCCAGATATGTTTGCATAAATATGGTTTTTGTTCAAAGGATGTTGTTGTTGAGTTATTTTTCAGTCGTGTTTGATTCTTCGTGATCCTATTTGAGGATTTTCTTAGCAGATATGCTGGAGTGGTTTGCGTTTCTTTCTCCAGCTCATTTTATAGATGAGACTGAGGCAGACGGGGTTGAGTGACCTGTCCAGGATCACACTGCTAGTATCTGAGGCCAGATGTGAACTCTTGAAAGAGGAGACTTGACTCCAGGCATGGCACTCTATCCATGGTGCCACCTAGCTGCCTCAAAGGACAGGGCCTGATAATTGGGGGAGCAAAGGCATAAAGACTTAAGACAGTGACTGAAACAGTATTATACATTAGTATTATTTACTTGTATAAGTTCAAGTAATGCAGTATAGGCAAGTTGGGAATATGATAGTACTATATATTAGGAAAACCAACTTTTGGTGTGTAGTTTCTGTTCTTTTGTCCAAAGCCTTGAGATAATAGGGATGAGTTACTGCATGTGTGTGTGTGTGTGTGTGTGTGCGCGTGAGAGAGAGAGAGTGTGTGTGTGTGTGTGTGTGTGTGTACATATGTATGTTTTATGTATGACACAGATATGCTGATGGTTTGGGAGCATGACTGCTATGAAGTCAAGACACATGATGAGGATATTAGAGTGGTAATGGACAATGATGTTACAGATCTTTTACGATTTTGAGATCCATCAGTGGATCCTGAGCTGCTAGTTGGAGACAATTTCTTTCCCTTCCTCCCCTCAAGGGGCTCTCCTCTTCCCTAAACAAGGATAGAATGAGACAGGTGTAAATAAACAGTAGTTCATATGAGAAAGTCCTGGGGATATCAGTGTGCTGCAAGCTTAGTGAGTGTGATGTGGCAGCCAAAGCAAGTCGTCCAGTTTAGCCTGTGTTACTAGAAGCATCATGTCCAGAAACATGTAGATAGTGGTCCTGGTATACTTTACCATGGTCAGATTATGTCTGAATTCTATCCCTTTTAATAGTACAGTGATATTCCGTTGCATCTATAGACTATAATTTGTTCAGCCATTCCCTAGTTGATAGACTGCCTTTAGTTTCCATTTTTTTGCTACAACAAAATGTGCTGCTATAAATAATTTTGTACGTATGGATCCTTTCTCTCTTTCTTTACCCTCTGTGAATTATATGCCTACTTGTCATATTGTCTAGGCACATGTATTGAATCATTCTTCTCCTGTCTACTTTAACTGTGAATACTCTTTTATAGGTACTAATTTTCATTTTCCTGGACTTTGAGAAGTAGTTTTCTAACAGATCTTCTAGCCATCTCTGTCTTCACACTCCTTTAATATATTCTTGATACTGTTAGAGAAATAATTTTTATTACGTATAGATCTGGTTATGTTATTTCTCTGCTCAAAACCCTTACGTGGTTCTCTTTCATCTACTGAGTAAAGTTGGGCAGCTAGGTGGTGCAGTGGATAGAGCACCAGTGCAGGAGTCAGGAGGACCTGAGTTCAAACCTAACCTCAGACACTTGACACTTACTAGCTGTGTGACCTTGGGCAAGTCACTTAACCCCAGTCGCCTCATCTCCAGTCATCCTAATGAATATCTGGTCACTGGATTCAGATGACTCTGAGGAGAAGTGAGTCTGGTGACCTGCAGCCCTCCCTCTCTCAAAACAAAACAAGTCATGTCATCATTTCTGAGGACGTGGTCGGAGGATGAACACACAGATAAAGTTCAGACACCTTTGCTTAATATTCCAAACCTTGAGTCACTTGCCTTCATCTGCCCTTTTTAGCAGTTGTTGTACACTTTCCCACCATGTAATTTATGTTCCAGCAGAGCTAGTGTACATGCCTTGTACGTAGTAGCATCCTCTGCTCACATTGTTCTTCACACCTGTTGAGCACATTAGACTTATTCCTAACTGTGGAATTCTTACTCAGTCTTTGAAACTTAACTCAAATGTCACCTCTTCTAAGGGTCCTTTCCTTGTTCTCATCTACCACCTTAGTTGATAATGACCATTTTATTTAGGAACTTCATGTTGCACTTTGTTTCTACTGTTCTTACTCACTTAATGTAGTTTCAAAAAAGTTGTCTTCTAATTTGTTATGTCTTTTGACTGTCCTGTAAAGTCCACAAGAGTGCCCTGTACACAGTAGGCAAATAACAAATAAAATGTTGAATTCTCTTTTTACCCTTTAATTCTTGTAACTAATTGTGACTTTACATAAACTTTTATGCATCAGTCAATATGAGAGTATTAATTGAGAAGAGTTTTCTTGTCACATATGATTTAAAGTTAAATTTACAATCCCTCAGCATTTGCAGGGTTTAGGGACACAGGACCCCTGCAATTATGAAACACTGTGGATACCTCTAGGTCCCACCCTTTATTTTTAATAATTCCCATCATGTTTGACACATAAAACAAGCAAAGCAACACATTGCACCCATAAAAAGTTGAAGTTTCTGTGAGAGGGATTAGTGTCTTTTTTACTATTCATTCTTCACAGGCATCCGTGTAGCAACAGTGACTTCACAGATTTCTTTCTCCTAAGAAAAGCATAAGATACAAAGATCCCTGCTGAAGAAAATCATGTGACTGAGTCTGGCGGTAGGGGGTGGTTCCTCAAAGAGAGTCTGGAGACCTGTAGTTCTTTAGCTCACTGAAACTTAACCAAATTTATCTTCGTAATAAATATTTGTATACATACACTTATGATACTAAATGATAAAGTTGATTGATAATATACAATATTTATGCATTTTTAACTTATTGGATTTTTTTAACTTTCCTTTATGTACACACATCATTTGTAATTTCTTCACTACACTGCAAATCTCCAAAAATTCCCATTTAATTATTAATGGTCAAACCTTGAATAAGCAAAACCACAAATGTGAGACCTTTGCATGTCAGGGCATGCCTGTATTTGTAATACAAGCAGAAGTTAGTTTATTGGTAATTATTAGTGGTATATATTGTCAATAAACAGATACCTTTACAAATTAATTCTATGAAAGGTGATCTTCCTAATTGCATTAGCAGTAAATCAGACTATAACATAACAGTCACAGTCATGTAATCTCAGAATTGGAATCAAGACAATTAGTTCAAGATATACCAGAGTAAGGTCCCCTTCTATAATATATTTGTCATATATATGTAATATGTCATATATGTGTAATATATATTATATTATTATATGACGAATAGTCATCTTGCTTTTGTTTGGAAACTACTAGTAAGAGGAAAATTTACACCTTCCTGAGGCAGCTAATTTCATTTTTTGAGAGCACAAATTGTTGTGTGAAATCTCTCTCTTTGCAATTTCTATCCATTGCCATTGCTTTTAATTGTGCTTTCTGAGGCCATACAGAACTAACTCCTTTTTCGTGGGCCAGCTCTTCAGATACTTAAAGACAGTTGTCATATCCATAGAAATATTTTCCCTTCCAAACTGAACATTCCTAATTCCTTAAAACAGTTATTATGGGACATGAACCTGGAGCCTTTACTTTTTAGTTTCGTGCCTCTGAATGCTCTCCAGCTTATCACTTTCCTTCCTAAAATATGATTCCTAGAATTAATAATAAGCACTAGCATTTATAAAATACTTTAAGGTTTATAAAGTGCTTTACATGTATTTAATTTGGTCCTCACAAATAACCTTCTGAGGTAGGTGCTATCCTTATTTTATGGATGAGGAAACTGACATTGAGAGAGATTAAGTGATATCCTCAAGGTCACACACCTAATAAGTATTTGAGGCAGGTTTCAACTTCAGGTCTTGACTCCAATTCTGACACCTTTTTCATTGTGCCACCTCCCTAGGCTTTTTCAACAGTTTTCTTATTGATCTTCCTATCTCAAGTCTCTCCCTACTCTAATCTACTTTCATTAAACTACTAAAGTGAGACCTGACCATGTCACTTCCACTGAATGAGCCCAGTCTCTCTCCCCATTGCCTCTGATTAAGTATAAACCTTCCTCGTTGACAGTTATTGTCTTCCACAGGCTAGCCCCAGTTTATCTTTAGCCTTGTGGTGCTTTCCTCTCCTTCCCACACTTTATATCTGAACTGGCCTTCTTGCTGCTACACATTACATACCATCTTCCATCTTCATGCTTTTGCACAAGTTGTTCTCAGTGCTGAAAATGTAGTTATTTCTCTTCTCTGACCCTTCAATCCTTCATTTCTATTTTTAATTTATTTGTTTTCAGTTTCCTATGATCACTTCCATAAGTCTTAAATTTTCTCCCCCCTCCTCCCCGAGATAGCATACAATCTTATGTGGGTTCTACACATCTTAAAACTCACAGTCAAAACCTTCCACATAAGCACCTTTCTCATTTCCTTCCCTGCTCCCTGCCGTTAAGTTGAAATATATTTGTTTTATATATATTTTGTATGTACTTATATATTTACATGCTGTCTTCCCTGATATGATGTGAATTGCTGGCGGACAGGGACTGTGTGTGTGTGTGTGTGTGTGTGTGTGTGTGTGTGTGTGTGTATGTGTGTGTGTTTTGGTATCTCTCAAGGCCTGATAAAATACCTGGTACCACGTGGTAGTTACTTAATACTTATATATTAATTGATCATTTTTTCCCTTCATTAGAGTATAAGCTCTCTGAAGCCAGAGCCTGTGTCTCCCAAATTTTGGACCTTAGTATAGCACTTTGCATATAAGAGACATCTAATAAATAGTAGTGGAGTGAATAGATATAATATTGCATATAATAGACATCTAATAAATGGTAGTGGAGTGAATAGATAGAAGGATTTGAAGATGTATTGCTATATAATATCTAATGGCATACATTTATATAATTTGGAAATTTTCTGCTTTATTTTTTGATTGAAATTCTGTATATTCACTCAAAAGAAAACTGAATTGAGAATTGACCTATGTCACCAAGTTAGGTGGACAGATCTCCATAGTTGTTGTTATGCTGGCAAAAGATGCTTTCAAGTTATTTTCCTCCCTCTTTAAAGTGGCACAGGACATGATATAAAGAAGATCACGTGATAGGCAGTCTTGCTGGAATATACTGTCTTTTTCCCCTGGAAAGATGTCTGTATAATATTCTTAGTAGAAATTAATTAAAATTTATTAGTATTTTGCTTTTTCACATCATAATTGGAGAGCAGACTTCTAGAATTTTGGGGGAGGAAAGTTGGGAGAGGAAGAAGGGTATTTCTAGCTTATTCTGACTTCTTTGGTATTGTAAGCCTGCTTAAAGTCAAGACAGCTTCTAACTCCTTTGATAGCCCTTCTGTCAAGATGCTTCTTAATCATTTAACATCTCTGAGCCACAGTTTCCTTATCTTTAAAATGGGTTTGACAGCATCTTATGGGATATGTCAAATCATGTCCTAGTAAGCCTCACTCTGCCTCATCCATCTAGGGCGTGCCATGGGCTGGGTGAAGACAGAAATGAAACAGTCTTTGCTTTCCAAGGAGCTTTTGTTCCCTGGGAGACACATAATAATATGTGCAAAATAAATATGAGGAAATTTTCTGAGGGAAGATATTAGCCTCTGGGAAGAATCAGGAAAATCATATCAGATATGGTGATCAAGCTGAAATTTGAAGTGAAATAGGAGTTTTAAAGTTCAAGTTGAAAAGAATTTCAGGTATTGAGGACCACCTATGCAGAGGCTGGAGACAGGAGGAGAGGAAATGTTGTGTGTAAAGAGCAGCAAGAAATCCATTTTAGCTGAAACTGTGTTGGAGCAAGGTTGAGAGAAAAGGGCTTTAAAGTTGAGTAGAGGAGTTTGCATTTGATTATAGTGGTATTGGAGAGCCACTGGAATTTATTGAGTAAGAGAGTAAGATGGTTAGAATTGTGCCTTTGGAATGTCACTTGTACTAATGTATGGAGGTTGAATTGGAAAGGGATAGACTGGAAGCGTAGAGATCATTTAGGAGACTATATGAATAGTCTAGTCAAGAGGTAATAAGGTGGTCTTTGAGTGAAGAGATGTGTGTTAGAGACACTGTCAAGATAGAATGGACACAGCTGCCCCTGATTGTATTTGTGGGGTGAGGGAGAGGGAGAAATAGCATTAATGTTGTAAACTCAGGAGACTGGAAGGCTGTTCATGACTTTGAAGGAGGGGTGGGTTTTAGGGGAAAGATAATACTTCTGTTTGGAAAATGTTGATTTTGAGAGGCCTATGAACATTCATTTCAAAATGTCCAATAACCAACTGGTTACATGCATTTGGAACCTAGGAGAGAGACCAAGTCTGGGTAGAAATAATAGTTAAATTCATGAGAGCTGATTAGATCAAAAAGAGAGAAGTGGGATCAGGACAAGTCCCATCATTAGGGAGTTGGAAATGGCTGATGATATGCAGAGGAGACTGAGAAGTAGTGAATGATCAGAGAGCTAAGAGGAGAACCAAGAGAAAACAATGTTACTGAAACTTGGGAGGAGAGAATATTTTGGAAGGAAAAGTGTTCAACGATGTCAAGCTACAGAAATAAAAAGATCAGGATTGAGAAAAGTCTATCAGATTTGATTTACCAATATGTTGCTCATTGGATCAAATGACATAGTGCCTAAAATGTGTTTTTAAATTTTAAAATCTGACATATATTTCAGGTATTATGTTTATTTCAGTAACTATCCATTCTTTAAAATGTTAATAGTAAACAAAGCAAGAGTAAAGGTCCGTGTGTTCTGCTTTTTATAAATTATTTTGTGTTTTGTGCTTATGACATTAAAAGGATTCAGCTAAAACAGCCAAGTCTGGTACATATAGAGTAATAAATTCTTTTTCTTCCCAGTAAATGAACTCATTCTCAAACAGAAGCAAAGATTTGAGGAAAAGAGGTTCAAGTTGGACCATTCAGTGAGTAGCACCGTATGTTTCAACTCTTTTTTCAACTACATTTTATATCTCATTTTGTTTTTACTGAACAGTTTAATCTTAAGGAAAAGTAAAATAGTTTATCATTGATCCAGCTAAAGGAAATTGTTTGGTCTCTGTAGGATTTTCTAAATTTAAGAATTATCCACTTAGAGTAATTTGTAGCACTTATTTTGTTTGTGACTATCTGGATCAATTAGTGGATAAAGTTAGGCTCTCTAGTCTTTAAAGCCTGTGAAGAAAGTGACCATATTTATCTACCTGTGTACATAATCAATTGTGATTTCACTAGTAGGCACTTAATAAGTATTGAATTTGATTAGAATAAGGCCTTAGGAGATTGAAATGAAATTTTGAAGAAAAGAATTGGGAAATGAGGAAAAGAAGATGAGATTACTATGAGAAAAGATTTTTGATAATCGCTCCCAGAATCTTGTATTGGGAAAATTAGTCCTAAGTGGGTTCTGATTCACATTTGGGTCAAATAATTACACAATATCTTACTAAACAGACCCTTGAAAGAACTAATTGAGCTTCCATTAGCATGAGCAGTGATAATAATAACTTCCCCTTTAAGCACGCTTTTTAAAAATACAGCTATTTCTACTGTGCTGGGTAAAGTGCTTTTTACTCTGTGTGGTCCTTTCATATATTTTATTCAGATAATCTGGTATGGAATTAAATTAAAGTTTAACCTATTTAACTCTCTAGAGTGTAGCCTATGAGATTAAAACATAGTCCTAACCATGTTCCTCAAAGAGGAAGCAATGAAATATTGAGAATTTTTGAGAACTTCCTCCTACATTTGTACACTAATCCTTCAGATAATCAGTTTGATCAGTAAGTGAAAATGAATGACTATTTCCCTGACTATGTATTTTTTGGCAGTGTAAGTAATGGCACTGCTTATATTTAATGTGACTAACAGCCTAGGAGAATGTACTGCCTGTGAGAGTGTCAATTCGTAAAGGACCAATAACATTTCTTATTTTTTCTGTATAGTGATAGGATATCTTGCATATAGTAGCCTTCTGATAAACATTTCTGGAATGAGTGCAATGCATAATGTGAGAACACCCTAAACTGGAACGATACCAGATTTTAACTAGTAACATTAAAAAAACCAAAATCCTTAGCTCTAAGAAAATATTTTATTTTTGTCCAACATAGATCTTGTTCAGATTTGTCCCAAGTCATATAAAAAATAGTTTTCTCATTGATTTCATTCCTCTATATTCCATTTTACTCGAGTCTTAATACTTTAGTTGTGTATTTATGGTTTGAGAGAGATTTAAAGATTTATGGAAATTGTTCCACGTTTCTATTAAACAGAAACTTTATAACAGATGTTATTCATATAAATGTGTACTTCTTTATGCAATACAGTAATACTTAAAAAAAGTCCTCTGTGACTGAATTACTTATTAAATATTTGGGCCTGGGATGAGAATTGGATCAAATTTTTTGTTTCTTGGCTGCTAGCAGCAGTGGTGGTAGTGTCTTAGTCAAAGGTTTCTATCTTCAGTGCCTTAAACTCTAGCCGATGTAAGACTTACATTCCATCATTTACCATGGAGGTAGATTTACTTAAGCCAAGGCAGTGATCCGTGCATAGCTTTTACTTAAGTGAATGGGAGACTCTTGGGAAAGAGAAAGGGTACTCTCTTGTTTGGGTCAGAGCTACAGCCCTCCTTGTCTGGATAGGGGAGAGAATATTCCCTCCTAGGTTCTTGGAGAAAATGCTCAAGTTCAGTTATTGATTTCAAACCATATGAATTTTCTAAAGATATTTTTCACTAAAATGTAGACATTTTAAAATAGCTTTCTTAACTGAGATTTAATTCATGAATTTGTGTGTGTGTGTGTTCCAGAATAATAATAATACTTAGCAGTTTGTCACTTTATTGAAGAATGAAGGACAAGTTTGATTATTTTTGGCATAAAAGGTCCAATGAAAGAGAGTCAGGAAGATTTTTCCTGTGAAAGGTAGAAGGACATAGTTTCATCCAAAAGGCAATATTGCCAGGGAATCAGAGGCGTGTACTGTGGTAGTAGTATATTTTTGAAGGCAGCATAACAAACATAATGGAATCTTAGAATTTAAAAATGTATTATATAAGCATCTAGAATATGCTTTTTGTTAGTTAAGGTTTTGTATTTCCTCTCTCTTTTCATTTATTCTATTTCAGAATGGCCACAGGTGGCAAATATTTCAAGATTTATTGGGAACTGATCAAGATAACCTTGATTTACCAAATGTCAACCTGATGCTAGAACTACTTGTGCAAAAGAAGAAACAGCTGGAGGCAGTAAGTGGAAGGGTTTTTTGCTTGTTTTTTTCTTGTTTTTTCTTTAATCTTGCTCTGTGTCAAGCTTGTATTTAAACAGGTATGGCAGTAGTTTTAGAAGCAGTAAGATGCTGTAATTCAATCTACCTTTTTTTCCAGTTCAGGCAGGCAAGATCATTTCTCATGTTCATTGGTACTCCCTTTTGAATCAGAAGGGCAACTATTAAAATTAAGTTCTTTTTTCTGAAAATAAATGGAATAGGTAAACAAGGCAATTGTACTTTGCATCAATTAAACACATCTGGATTATTGAGTTGTATGTAGGGTTAATTTTAGTTTAAGAAAGGTGAATTTTAGTGTAAGCAAGGTGGATTTTGGTGTGTATAAAGTAAATTTTTAGTGTTATTTCTTAGAGTTCAGTTTCCCAGGATCCATAGCCATAACAGTCTCTTATTCCCAGATATTAGATATGAGTTCTCACAGTTGTGGTTCATAATATCTTCACCATACTTGCACAGCATTATATAATGATAACTAGTATAAACATCCCCTGTGGCTACACAGTGAGATACACGAATGAGGTGATGTAAACTTGTTGGCAATATACCTTCTTTGCCTGCTGCCCTATAAAGCAGGTAGACAGCGTTCAGTGAATGGGGAATCTTAAGGGGACTCTTAGCATTGAGTGCACAAGCTGGAATGCTGTGTATGTCTTGATTGACCCCCATCTAGGCTTGGGGGAAATCTGTGTTTGCTTCATTTGGCCCCCATTGCGGCTTAGGGGGATTTAGCGGAAGCACAAGTTGTTCCTGTCTTGACAGACCCCATCAAGACATGTGGGTAGTTATCCCCCGCCTTCTCATTGGCACCTGTGAATAAGGAATGCTGTAGGAGTTATGGTCATGTTATCAGCAACGTCTTCTGAAAAAACTAGACTAGAATAAAGTAAGATAATTAACCCGTTTTTAGTGTCTTTCCTGTATGACCAAATCAAGAGTGAACCTGTGCTAGCAACCCTTCTGTGTGCTGAATTTTTCTGTCTTGCATGGATCTGCTACTGATGCCACATTTGAGATGGGACATTGACAGCACTTTTTCAGAGGACGTTAATCTTGATGGTGAGGGGAGTCTCAAAACAATGCTAGATGAGGAGTGGGCTAAAGAACCTGAAGATAGATGTTTAGCTTGGATAATGAAAGACTGAAGAGGAGATGTGAATGGAGTCTTTAAAAAGGTTGATAGGTAAAAGCACATTTGAATTGGTGTTTCTGTGATCTCAGTAGACAGAACTAGGCTCAGAGGGTAAAAGTTAATAGAGAAACATATTTCAACTCAACATAAGGAAAGAGCTCCTAATATTTATAATTCTCAAAAAGTTGAATGGGTTGCCTTTGGAGCTAGTGGATTTCTGTTCACTAGAGGTCTTTGAGCAAAGGCTGGATGATCTGCTAGATAAATGGTAATAGGGGTTCTTTTTGGATTATGGATCGGACTAGATGTCCAGTGAAATATCTTCCAACTAGGAAATGTGATTATGTATCTTAGGAACAAAGTCTTTTTTGGTAGTAACAATGTATCAATTGCTTATATTCCATATTAGTCTCATGGAAATCTATCTCCTCTCTCCCTCCTGCTGCCACCTAAAATTTGGCCTACATAAAATCTAACTTATTGTTATTCAGTCTTATTTTTCAGTATATACACATACATATATATGTATATTTTCCTATTGAAAATGTTTTCATTTTAGTGCCTGCAGAAACATATTTTGAACAATGTGGTAGCAGAGATTAGTGGGAAAATTAAGATAAAGTTAAATTTGATTTAGAGATAGCTTTTGAGAACTGCATTTTTGTATGTATGCTTAATCATATCATGGCCGTTATATTTTGTTAAAGCACTTTGAAATCTTAAAACAAGAAAATTTGAACTTTGTCAGATAGCCATCCTTCCAATAGAAAACCTACCTGCCTTTATTAGTACATTCAGAATATAGTCAACTCTCACTTTTTTCATTCATCCCTCTTTTCTTTCTTTTTATTTTATTTTATTTTTATAAATTTACTTATTTAACTTTTTACGTTCATTTTCACAAGATTTTGGGTTCAAAAATTTTCGCCCCATTTGTCCCCTCCCCCCACCCCAATGCACCAAGCATTCTAATTTCCTCTGTCACCCATCTGCCCTCTCTTCTTTCATCTCTCCCTTTCCATGCCCCATCTTCTCTTGTGTCCTGTAGGGCCAGATAGCTTTCTATTCCCCATTACCTGTATTTCTTATTTCCTAGTAGCAAGAACAATACTCAACAGTTGTTCCTAAAACTTTGAGTTCCAACTTGTCCCCATCCCTTCCTCCCCATCCATTCCCCCGGGAAGGCAGGCAATTCAATATAGGCCATATCTGTGTAGTTTTGCAAGTGACTTCCATAATAGTCATGTTGTGTAAGACTAACTATATTTCCCTCCATCCTATCC
>JAQQSK010007403.1:0-13993 GCA_028658325.1 Potorous gilbertii
CCTGGGAACTCTGGAATTTGGCCACAATGTTCCTAGGAGTTTCTTTTTTTGGATCTCTTTCAAGCGGTGATCAGTGGATTCCTTGAATATTTATCTTGCCCTCTGGTTCTAGAATATCAGGGCAGTTTTCCTTGATAATTTCATGAAAGATGATGTCTAGGCTCTTTTTTTGATCATGGCTTTCAGGTAGTCCCATAATTTTTAAATTGTCTCTCCTGGATCTATTTTCCAGGTCAGTTGTTTTACCAATGAGATATTTCATATTATCTTCCATTTTTTCATTCTTTTGTTTTTGCTTTGTAATTTCTTGATTTCTTATAAAGTCATTAGCTTCCATCTGTTCCATTCTAATTTTTAAAGAACTGTTTTCTTCAGTGAGCTTTTGAACCTCTTTTTCCACTTGACTAATGCTGCTTTTGAAAGCATTCTTCTCCTCATTGGCTTTTTGAACCTCTTTTGCCAATTGAGTTGGCTTATTTTTAAAGGTGTTATTTTCTTCAGCATATTTTTTGGGTCTCCTTTAGCAAACTGTTGACTTGCTTTTCATGATTTTCTTTCATCTCTCTCATTTGTCTTCCCAATTTTTCCTCTACCTCTCTTACTTGATTTTAAAAGTTCTTTTTGAGGTTTTCTGTGGCCTGGAACCACTGCATATTTATTTTGGGGGTTTGGGATGCAGAAACCTTGACTTTTATGTCTTTCCCTGATGGTAAACGTTGTTCTTTCTCATCTGAAAGGATAGGAGAATACCTATTCACCAAGAAAATAACCTTCTGTAGTCTTATTTTTTTTCTTTTTGGGGGGCATTTTTCCCAACCATTTACTTGACTTTTCGGTCCTTTGTCAGGAGTGCGGTATACTCTGGGGACCCATAACATCTCAGTTCCTTCAAGGTGGCACAATGAAGGGAGAAGGGTTTACTCCCTGACTGGCTCAAGGCTGAGGTTCAGATCAGCTGCTCAATTACCCCAGGGGCTTTATCCAACAATGGATGCTGACTGCAGCCTCCACTCCCAGCTGCCTGGGGCCTGGGGGCTAGGGGAGGACCCTGTTCCCTTGTCACAGAGGTGAAAAAGCCCTTTCACTGACCTTTTAATCTGCCTTTGGCACTTTTGGGTTGAGGGATCTATGAACCTGGGGATTCCACCTCGAGGCCTGCTCCTGTCCTCCTCTTGGTGCTGTGTGGCCAAGGCTGGGCTCCACTCCATGTCCTATGCAACAGACTTTTCCTGTCAGCCTTCCAGGTCACCCTGGGCTGGAAATCTCCTCCCCTCCAGCATTCTGTGGCTTCTCTTGCTCTAGAATTTGTTGAGAGTCTTTCTTTACAGGTATTTTTGGGGCTATGGGGGAAGAGCTAGAGTATTTCTACTCCACCATCTTGGCTCTGCCCCCTAGACCTTACATTTATTACTTGGAGAGAGTGGATGTGAAACCTTCTCCTTTGCAGACATTGTTTTAGATAACTTCATTCACTTTGAGATACGCTGAGCCACATTTGAGTCAAAATATATACCATTACACCAAAACTACCCCACCCAGACTCCTCTGATCCTATATCTGTTTGGGAGAGTCTAAGACTTGAATGGTGATGCTTGATTAGGAAATGCTAGTTTTGATTAGTGGTCTCTCTGGAGACCACTGGAGAATTCTGGAATTCTAGTAATTTTATTACACTTTATTGTACAAAATAAAAACAAGCTTATATTCATGGGAAGGAAATAGCTGCAGATGAACTCAGGAAAAGCCCATGTAGAAGATGGTACTTGAGCTGACCAGGGATGAAAATTAGTTATTTTGTGAGGTGAAAATGAGGAGAGAGAACATTTCAGGTATGGGGAAAATCCTATGCAAATTCACAGAGATGAGAGATGAATGTGAAAGGAATAGAAATGACAGTTTAGCTAAACTATAGAGTGTATGAAGGGGAATAATATCTAACACGGTTGGAGTTAGCAGTCAGCTAGCATTTATTAAGCAATGTATGGCAGGCACTATATTAAGCATTATGCTATATATGTGCCCGACAGCATGCTAAGTCCCAAACAGAGGAGTTTGTATTTGACCCTCAAGATGTTAGTGAACCATTGGAATTTCATTAGTCAAACCTGCTTTTTAGGAATATTATTTTGATTCTGAGGAGAAGGAATTAGAAAGGAGAGAGACTGGAGCCAGGGAGATCAGTTACACTTTTTCAGTAATCTGTGTATGAAGTGGTAAGGGCTTGGACTAAGTTGGTTCCCGTTGAAGTGCAGAGAATAGAACAAATCCAAGAAAGATTATGGAATGAGAACCAACTGGACAACTGTTCGGACATATGGGATGATTGATAGGAGTTGGAGATGACTCTGAGGATATAAATTTGGGTAGTTAGAAGAATGGTGGTATTCTTACCAGAAATAGAGATATTTAGAAGAGTGGCTTCTTGGAGGAAAGACAATGAATTCTCTTTGGGGACATGTTGATTTTGAAATACCTACACTATGTCCATTTTGAAGTATCTGAAAGACAGATGGTAGCATTCAAGAGAAAGTCTAGGGCTGATATAGAGATCTGAGAATCTTCTACATAAAGGTGATAATTAAATCCTCTCGACCTGATGAGGATACCAGGAGAGTATCAAGAAAAGAGGAGAAAAGAGGAGGGGGAAGGAAGGAAGGAAGGATGTGAGAGAAGGAAGAAAGGAAGAAAGGAAGTTGTAAAATAGAAAAAATAATTGAAGAAATGTGATGTTATTATTGTGATGATTTTTTTTAAGTTCATCGTTTCACAGTTCCATTCATCAAACATTTTTTCAGCTAACTCTTAATATAGTCATTATAATTTTTGTTGATGGAGGAATCTCTTGTATCAATAAAACCACACATCCTGGAAATGATACTTAAGGCAAGAATTACTAAGATTTTGCTTTTTTTATTTTGACATTTTGATAACTCTCCAATTTCTTTGTGAATATTGCCTTCAGGAGCACAAATTGCAACTCCTGATATACTTTGAATGATGACCTTTATGAGCTGCTATGGATTTAAAAAAGAAAATCATTGCTATTTGTCCATCTCATGATACTATAACAAACATGGACTCTCAACCAGGCTTTTATTCCAGTTTAATAAGCTAGAGTTTATACCTGCGTCCAAGTGCACATTGTTACCTCAACAGCACCATGAGGTATTGGGAGAAGAGTGTTAGTGGATAGTTTTCTTACTTCTTTGTATTGTTATTCTGGATTATTGTTTTAAACATTCAGGAACATTTTGTAGTAAGCTATTGTCATTTTTCTTTACAGTAACAAATTATTTAATTTTTAAAAATCTTTTTAGCAGTGATTCAGCATGTTTGACTCCAGATGATATGCAACCTTCCATAGCAAAAGGAGCATAGAATTTGGAATCCTGAAACCTGAGTTTGAATTATGATTCTTTCATTCCATCTCCTCATGTGTAAAATGGAACTAGTTATGTTTGTCTCACTGGGCATGATCAAATAGTGTGTGCCCTCTTTGAACCTTAAAGTGCTGTATAAGTAACTACTATTGTTGTTACTATTAGTACTGTTACTCACTTTTACAAAAACGAATTACCTTCTGGTTTTTTGTTTTTCCCCCTAGCACTCCTATTTTACTGTGCCTGACACAAGAGAACTTCCCAGCATACCTGAAAATGTGAGTATTTGAGCTGGCTTAAATTCCCTTTATTTCTCTCCATCCTTCTGAAGGCTTTTAAGAATAGATCAAGAGAGCCTGACTATATGGAACAGTAGTAGAGAACTTTGCCCGGATCCCCATCCCCATTCTGTGAGGATTAAGTTTGCCATACTACATCCATTCACTGGTCTCCAGCCATCATTTATGCCACTGAAGATTAGAAAGCCCTTTTTCTTGAAACTTCAGTGGGTGCCTTTAGCTTCACCATTAAATTCAGGTATTTAGATTCAGGAAACTGAGTTTGAATGATACTTCTGCCACTATTACCTGGGTGATCTTGGGCAAATTACTTCCTCTCTCAGGACTTTACTTTCTTCATACAGAAAATGTGGGGAGAAGTAGAACTAGTGCTTCCTAATGTCCCCTCCAACTCTAGCTTTCTGTGATTCTGTCACACTTTTCTACCACTTCATGGAAAAGATTCATAGTAAAAGAAGTTAGTTCTACACTTTCTGTAAAGTAACTCTCTAACCACATTAGGAGACAATATCATAAGCAATTGAGTTATTATTACTCCCAACTTTTTAATGAAAAATCTGGGTCTTGGGGCTGAGTCATGTGACCAACAACATGGAAGACCAGCTAGTTTCTCCTGTGTTTATGATCTCTCAGATTTCTTCAAAGTAGGAATTATGTGGAAGAGGTAAAACAGTTGCAGGTGTCTCAACAGTAAAACAGCAGTAACAGCTAAACAGTAGAGAGGTAACAGCCAGTGAACCAACAACAGAAAAGACTAGTCTTTAATTCCTAACATGCTCACTTAGCACCATGCCCTTAAGCAGACCCCCACACTTAGGCAGAGTGGCACAAGTACAGAAGAAGATAGATAAAAGTAGAACTGTAATGGAAGAACTCTTGGTTGAGGAACAGGTCTAAAATATGATGTACTAAACCCCACAACTACAGGTGAATTTTTATTTTCAATAGGACTATACTAAAGAATGACAGAATGCATTAATTGAAGAAAGGGAAGGTAGAGGGGAATGTATAATGTATTCTAATCAAATCAATGATAAATGATGACAGTAAAATAACTTCTGTATTCTCTCAGGAAGATGAAGGCCTATAGGAAAATGGATGGGGGGAAAAACAGGGGAACGCATAGGGGAGAATCTTAATTCAGAGATTTGAGGGGATTCCATGGAAGTATGCTCTCAGGGGGTGAAATGGGTTTGTTACAGTGGGTATAATCTACTGGAATCTGGTACTTTGAAAGACTGCTACCTCTAAGAGAGTGTTTTGTCTCTGTGGACAGCTTTCTGTCCAAGGAAGAGAACCCTGGGGGAACCTGACATACTAACGGGTGGAAGGGCATGAACTCAAACTAGAGATTTCAAGGCAAGTGGGGTAATGATCATGGGGAAGGGTACAAGGTAACAATAAAGTACAAAATCAGGGGTAACAGAAAGTTTCTACCCTGAGGCAGTACTTTTTGTTCTCTTTGTCACATCTATGAATTGTTATCTCCACAACTGAGGATTAACAACAAAAAAAAAAGAAGAAGGGTTAGGGGACAAGATCTGTAGTAAAATATCACAGAAATTAGTTGCAAGAAGGAACTCAAAATAGGTTCTTTAGAAGTTTAAATCCATGAGGAACTCAGAGATTTAAGGAATAAATAAATAAATAAATAGATAAATAAATAAATAAGTAAGTAAGGACCATGAATCAAATATAAGAGAGAATGTAAAGAGAAATAATGAAAAGAATGAGGAAAAAATCTTTTTTTTTAAGGTAGAGAAAATGAAATAAAAACAAAACCTTGAAACAAGTTGAAAGAGGAGAGTGTTATGGGAAGGAATGGATATTTTCATTTATTACTTAACTGAGAGGAAAAAGACAAGAATTAGATGACTAAAAAGAAAGAAAGAAAAAGGAATTAACAAATTAAGCAAAACTCCAAAACTTGGGAATGGTGTGACGAATGGAAGTTCCAGGAACTTGAAGATAAGGGAAAAAAGGTGGTGGGAATAGAGTTGCCTTAAAAGGGAATGAACCAAAAAAGCTGAGAAATCAAAGTACTGTGTTTACAGGGAGGGGGGAATAATCATAATTTGGAGAAAAACAAATCACATTAGAGAAAAATGGAGGCAAATATAAACTTAACTTTCATAACTTTAAATGTGTACAGATTAAATTATCCAATAAAAAAGACCTAACCGAAAACAAAATAGATAAATAATGTACACTTGAATAAAGATATAGAACTCGTGTGTGATTTCAGTTGTTTCTTTTTGTTTGTTTTTTATTTTTCTTTTGGAGGGCCATATAGTAGTGTCTGAGGCCAGATTTGAATTCAGATCTTCCAGACTTCAGGGCAGGTGCTCTATCTTGTGCCACCTAGCTGCCCCAATTTCCTGTTTTTAAAAATTAATCTTATTGTTAAGTATTTCCTAATTACATGTAAAAAAATTTTAATCACTTTTTAAAAATTTTGAGTTTTAAATTCCTTTCCTCCAACCCTTCTCCACATCTTGAGAAAGCAAACAGTATGATACCAGTTGTACTTCATGTAAAACATACTTCCATATTAAGTGTTGCAAAAGAAAAGGCACATGCAAACAAGAAAAATAAAGTTTAAAAAAGTATGCTTCAATCTGCTTTTAGGGTTCATCAGTTCTTTCTCTGGAGGTAGACAGCATTTTTCATCCTGGGTTCTTTGGAATTGTCTTGAGTCATGGTCTTAATTAGAGTAGCAAAGTAATTCAAGTTCTTCATCAAACAGTATTGCTCTTACTGTGTACAATGTTCTGGTTTTTCTCACCTCAGTTTGCATGAATTCATAAAAGTCTTCCCCGATTTTTTGAAAACCATCCTGCTTATCGTTTGTTAGAGAACAACAGTATTCCATAGAAATATGTAATAAAGGAGCTACAGAAGGAAAAAATACCACCAAGTTCTGATGAGTCCATAATTTTCTATCCTTAATTCTATCAAACTTTTTTAAAGAACAGTTGATACCAACACTACTAATCATTCTCAAAAATTAAAAAAGAACACTCTATCAGACTCTTTTTACGTGAGAAATATAGTCCTAATACCTAAACCATGGAGGATAAAGCAAAAAAGAACTGTAGATTAATATCATTCGTTAATATGAATTCAAAATTTTTAAATAGAATCTTGTCACACATACTACAGCAATTAACTCAAGAAATCATTAGTCATTATCAGGTTGTACTTACCCAGGGATACAAACATAGTTAAACATTAGGGAAACAGTCAACATTTTTACCATTAAAAACAAAATGCAATCTAGTTAAATACAACAGACGTTTATTAAGGGCTTACTAGATGCAAAGTATATTTAAAAAAATCCAAAACCACATGATTATCTCAGTTAGTAAGAAACGTCTTTGCAAAGGGGCAAGGAGTAATACTAAATTTATTCCAAAAAAAACCCCTTATCAAATATAGGCATAGAGAAATCATTTTAAAATATATAAAAGTTCTGCCTAAAATCAAAAGTAAGCATCATATGAACTGGGTATATACTAGAAGCTTTCCCATTAAATACAGAAGAAAAAGCAAGTATGCCCACCCTCTCTATATTTATTTGATTTAGTTATATAAATGTTATTAATAAGGGAAGAGAAAGAAATTAAAAGCATAGCAATAAGCAAAACAGAGACCACACTACCCCTATCTACTGAAGGCATAATGTTGCTTAGGAAAGCCTAGGAATTCAGTAAAGAAACTAAGTGAGATAATAGCTTCAGTAAAGTTGTAGGCTCTAAAAGAAACACAAAAATTTTAATAGAACAAAATCCAAAAGTCAATAATGGATAGGGAAATATTCAAAATAACTATAAAATACACTAAATATATGAATATTAATCTTCCAAAACATACAAAATATTTTTCCATATTAGAACCACAATGATGTTTCACCTCATATGCTGCAAAATGGAAAAAATTACAAAAGCATGTTAATGGTAATGTTGGAAGGGTTATGAGAAGATAGGCACGCTAATGCATTATTGGGGAAGCTATAGTTGTGAATCAGTACAAGCATTTTGAAAATCAGTTTGAAATTAATGCAAATAAATTGATTAAAATGTCCATAACCTTTGACCAAAAGAGTTCAGTACTAGGCTTATTCTCCACTGATGTCATATGAAAAAATGTTTTCATATATACCACAATTTGTTTAACTAATTGATAAACTTGAAATTACAAACCAGTAGATGCTTATCAGTTAGTTAAACAATTTGTGGTACCTTAATGTAATGGAATATTATTTTACATTAAGAAATGACAAATGTGAATACGAAGCATGAAAAGACTTACATGATCTAATAATGAGCAAAGTAAAGCAAAACCAAGAACACATTAACCCACAATGAATAAAATAATGGAAAGAGTAGCCACAAAACAATCCAATGTGTATGTTGCAGAGCTTCAAATAACAAATGTGACTCCAAAGAAGAGCTATAAGACCCCCACACCTCATCCTTTGGCATATATGAGAAGTCCACATATTGGCCATATCTTTAGAGCTCTAATATATTAGTTTTACTAATTTTTTCCCTTTAAATAACTATTTGTTTTATAGGATGATTCTTTGGAATGTGTGAGGAGGGAAGAGTATTGAGAAATATTTTAATGATGTAGAAAAAAAGATATCAGTAAAAATTTATTTCAAATACTTAAAACCTGAGGTCCAAAGAGAAGTAACATAAGTAGGATCACATACTGTGAAGTATTAGTGATATCTGAGGGTTTGAGTCCGAAGTTTTATTTTACTTCTAGGCCAATATTCTTTCCCCTGCAGTGCTGAAAACAAAATAGTTTGATTTTCAAGTGCTTAATGAAGTTTATTCTCTATTTTTCCATAACTTTAATATAAAAACTATGTTTTTCCTTTCAAAGGAAGTAGTTATGATACCTGTAATTTATCATTAGCATTTATTCTGTATGCCAGTATCACTTAAGCATGAGTGTATTTCATCTAAAAGTAAAATGTAAGCAAAAGAGCACTAGACTAGGAGTCAAGATACCGGGGTTTATTATATATGTACCTACTGGAAATTTACTAATCATGTGGTCTTGGGCAGGTTACATCTCCTTTGGCCTTAGATTTTCATCTATAGAATGATGTAATAATGTTGACACTATAAGCAATTTAATTTCCTCTTAGTGTTGTTAGGTTATTTTGGACCTCAGTTCTATCTTTTTCAAAATGGAGGATAGTAATCCTTGTACGTCCTATTCTGTGTGGTTATTGTACAGAAAATACTAAAAGTTGCTTTTAAGTTGTGATTTGTTATGATGATGATGATGATGATACATATTTAATATGAATACTATTCATGGTATTCATATTAATCATAAGAAAAAACACTTCAGTACTTGAAGGCTTCATCTGTAAGAGGACTTCCTCTGTTGAGGCAGACTAAGGCCCCATTACTCCTTGGTAATTGATTTCATGAGTTGCTGTGGTAACAAAACTTAATCATCTTGTGATGAACACGCTAGTGATGACCTCTATCTCACTTTTTGCTCAGCTGTCCCACGTTTTCCAGACTTAGAGTTAGTCCATCACTGGACTCGTACAAAGGAAAGAGAAGTGCTCTGGAGGAGGAAGTGTTGAGCTTGCAATCAGAAAGACAAGATTGCAGTTCTGCTTCTGATGCATACTGCCTGTATGCTAATGGGTCAGTCAGATGATAGCACTAATGATAAGAACAGTGCTGCTGCTGATCATAATACTAGCAGCTGACATTTACATAGTGTGTATTTCATTTTATCTTCACCACAACCCTGAGAAGTAGGGATTATTGTTATCTCCTGTGTGCACTTGCGTGCATGTGCGTGTGCACACACACCCTTTTGGTTTAAACAAGTAAAGAAATTGAGATAGAAGTTAAGTGACTAATCAAAAATCGTACATCTCTTAAGTCTGAGGGTCGATTTGAGTTCCTGTCTTCCTGTCTCTGAGCCCAGCACTTTATCCAGTGTACCACCTGGCCACCTCACTTAACCTCACCGGACTTTAATTTCCTTATCATCTGTAAATGGGAATAATAACATCTCTACCTCAGGGTTGAGATAGGGTTGCTGTGAGGCTCAAATGAAATGTCTTTCATGAGCCAGTTCACAAACCTTAAATCTGCTATATAAATACTAGCTATTATTATTATGAGAAGATTTTCCTTTTGCTCAGGTGGCATAACCTTTGAGAATCAAATTTCATGTGCTTGACACAACAAGGCAATGAAGGGACCCTAACTTATTGAAGGAAAATTTCAATAAAGGATTGTTATTGAGATTTTTTTTTAAAAATTAAACCTGTTTTAGGTTTTAATTTATTATTAAATATACATTATATTTAAATATTATATGCTATAATTACATTTAAATTATATATTATATATTGGATTATAATTATATTTAAATTATATATTAAAGAAATAGCCCAGACCACAAGAGGATATGTAGCAATAATTGTAGTATTAAGCTTAGTAGTGTAAGGCACCCCATGTTGGTTGTGTTTTGAAAGTTTCCATTGATTAATGGATAATCATATGGAACTCCATGTGAAATATTAAACAAACTTGTCATGATTATCTAGCTTGGTGTCGGACAAAATGGTTAATGATTCATAGAAAGCATTTAGAAGGGACAGTTACATATAACATCACTGAGGTGTCACTTTTCCCAGAGATTCTCTATGATATAGACAAGATTTATGAACTCATAGTGACATCCAAAAATAAACAAGTGGAGTTCATTCCAGTCAACTCATTATCACATAGGGAGATTGTCAGGTAATTGTTTATTGAAATAGTTTTTACATTGGTACAGAAGAATGACTCCAGCTTTTGGCTAATCTCTACTTTCTGATAAATCTTATTGCTGACTTGAGGCCTTATTAAATAGCACAGGACTGAGTTTTTGAAGAACTAGGCCCTAATTTTAACTCTGCTACTTTATGACCTGCTTTAGGTCACCTCTCCTTTAGGAACCTCCTTTCTATCCTTTATAAAATGGTGGTTTTACTCTGTGATAAGTGAGCTGCTTTCTTTCTTTGCTGTTTTTTGTTTTAACAGAGGGAGGCATCATAATTAGGTAGAAAGAGCCTTGAAATTTGGAGTTAGAGAACCTAGGTTCAAATTATACCTTTGCATTTTGCTTAGTGTGAATTTGAGCAAGTTACTTAATGATCTTTAAGTCTGTGTTTCGTTCTCTCTTAATTAAAAAACATTTTTTTTAATAAAAAAAGAGGGGACTAGACTAAATGTTTTTAAGACTCCTTCAAGCTCTAACTCAAAACTTGTCATGCTTTTAGTATTCTGAATTCTAAGGTCCTTAATGCTGCTAAATTTTTATATTCTAATATTCTAAAATTCTTTCCAGTTCCAACATTTTATGTTCTATAAATCTAATGAATGGGCTTTTTCTTGAACTTTTAAGACATTTCTTTCTTAAACATTTTAGATTCAGAACTTAAAATATGTACTTATTTTCCCAGAAAAAGTAATAAACAATCCATGGAGATTTAACAATATCATATCAACTTAGGGAAGGCACTTGAAGACTTGCTTTCTGGCATAAGCAGAGCAAATGTCATGTTTCAGAAATAAAACCTATTGAAAGAGTATCTGTCTGGTAGATTGTTCTAAAAGGAGTTCTGTGAGTCATAGGATCATCAAATGTTAAAGAAAGAAAGTACCTTAGAAAATTCTTCCATTCCCCTCATTTTACAAGAAGAAACTTAGACCTCATTTATTCATAGTGGATATAATCCTAAAAGTCATTAAAAACAGTGGAACGATCAACAAGGTTGACTAATATTGGTGTGGAAACATCAGGGAGGCTCAGTTGGGTGTTAGTACTGTGCTGGAATGACTGTCTTCCATAATATCCCAATATTTTTTCCTCCAAGTCCCTATGCCTCTCTCATTCCTCATTTTTTATCTCTCTTGTCTCTAGCCCTTTCTTCTTTTCCTCATTTTCTTTTTTTCTTCTCCCTTCTTTTTTTATCTGCTACTCCTTCATCTCCTTTTCTCTTCATTCTATCTTCTCATCTCCTATTCTAATGCCCTCCCCCCTATACTGCCTCTCTTTCTACTCCCTCTTCCCCATCTCCTCTGCTTTTTCTTTTTCTTCTTTCTTTTTCTTTTCTTGTTCCTATTTCTTCCTCTTTTCCTTTTTTCTCCCTTTATTCTTTTCTCTTCTTCCCCACCCCATCCTCCTCTATGTTCTTTCCTACTCAGTGCCAATCTTAAAGTCAGGGTGTAATGATCTTGAATGTCCTAATGACTTTGACATGAGGAAAAGGAATAGAAAGAGGATTGGAAGAAAGATACCGTTTCCTAATTTCCTAATGTCTTCTCAAGTCTAAAGTGCCCCTCAACTTTATAGGGGCTTGGGCTTCTAGAGTTCCTATCCATCTCCATTCAAGCAGTTACAGACTCAGGCATGTGATATCCCAGAAGGAAACAGGCAGGGGGAGGAAGCAGATAAAGGAGACAGCTTCTGTTTAGACACAAATATCTTGGTAATCAGCACAGATGGGATGAGAAATACCGAAAAAGTACATGACAGTTTAGAGGGGATTTGGCTAAATGTTATATATTTTTAATATACCTGTGTGTTGCTTTTACAACAAGCATCTGAGTCTGTTAACATATGGTTTCTGAGGACATTTCTTGTATTAACCAATATAGGTTTACTTGTTAAATCCTTTCTTTTCTCTACTTCTCAAGAGCATTTTTACAATTATACATTTTTCCCCCCTTAGCCCAGCAAAATAAGGCTGAAAATTTGTCTCTAACGCTGTTTCTTCATATTTGGATGGCAAGCTGGGGAACATATTTTTGCACAGTATGAAACTTCTTGGCAGACTCCTCAGGCCACGTATTGGTGGCTTTAGAGTTATCTTTGGATCTGTCAAAAGTGCTAATGGGCTCTCTGGGCTCCTTTAAGCTCCTCAATCCTATTTTTCTTTTTCTTGAAAGAAAAAAGAAATCTACACATTTCATCGACAGTTAAACTTCTACTAAAATCCTCAGCCACCCTATATTTTTGTCTACACGTGTGTGTTGGCGAGAAGGTCTCTGCCATGTGAGCGTCTACAGTGGAGCCCTATCCTGACATCATTAGCACAATCCTTCTTACTTCATCCAGCAGGAGATGCTCTTGTTGACTGACTTGGAATCCTATTTACTTTTCCCATCAAATTTCACATAATCACAAATTGTTAGAATATAAGGAATCATAGAAACTAAAATGTTAGAGCATAGAATATGCCATGTGCAAGCACTGAGTATTACTATGGTAGGATCTTAAGGCATAGGCTGGTAAGTCATTCAATGTAGCACATCAAGGCTTACAGTTAATCTAGAACAGGTAGTGCTAAAATACTGGAGCTAAAAGGGACATTAGTCACCATCTAATCCAACCCTTTCATTTTACTTGTGATGGAACTCAAGTCCAGAATGGGGAAAGAATGTTCATACTGTGATACAAATAGTACTCAGAGCCAGGACAGGAACCACATTCTCTGGCTTCTTCCACCATTCTTTTTCTGCAGCACGATATTCTCTTTTTGCCAGTTGGTTTCTCTGCTGATTGCCGCATTTTGGACTACATCTATCAGAGGACACTCTTTCTAAATATGGTGCTTACTTTGTAATTTTTGATCTGTTACAAAATTAATGCAGTCTCAATTTGTGAGGTTCTCTGGTTAATACAGCACTTCAGCTGAATGGTAGTGAATCATAAGATTAATGTCCCTGCTTATTCCCAACTATTTCAGTTGTTGTACTGCACATAGTACTATTTGCATGTAAAATTCTCTCAGCTCACTTGAATTAGGTTATAAATCCCTAATCATTATAAATTGCAGCTTCTGGTACAGAGAACTTTTCTTTATTTCTGGGAGAATGTATTGTGTAACATTGAAAGCCTATATAGCTCTGAAGAAATAATCATATCCATGTACCTGTTAAAGACCTAGGAGTGGGGCATAATGAAACACTTGAATATTTTTCTTGGAATCAAAAGTACTGTTTTAAAGAGTGAATGGCAACCTACAGAAAAAACTCCCTAGAATGCTGCCTTGTCACAACCTGGTTCTCTTCTTGTCTGTCACTAGCTATGTGACATGCACAAACCATTTTCCCTTTTTGAGCTTCAGTTTCCTCATCTGTAAAATGAGAAGGTTGGACTCAATTATCTCCAAGGCTACTCTTTGCTCTTATGATATGTATTCTAACTTCTCTTCTAGTGAAATGTGATGCAATCTTGATAGTGGAAAGAACACTAAACTTGAAGTTAGTAGTCATG
>JAQQSK010007404.1:0-13993 GCA_028658325.1 Potorous gilbertii
TGAGGCCTCAAATAACTGCTTAATGATAATAGTTCATGTTTATTTGGACCTTAGAGAATAACTGCTTCAGAAAAATACTGTGAGGTAGTTAGAACACATACTGGTACAGATAGGAAAAAAAATGCTAACAGAGATTAGAGGCAGCTAGGTGATTCAGTGGATAGAATATCATTCCTGGAGTCAGAAAATCCTAAATTCACATTTGGTCTCAGACACAGCTGGGCAAGTCAGTAACTCTGTTTGCCCTCGGTTTCCTCACCTGTAAAATGAGCAGGCAAAGGAAATGGCAAATACCTATAGTATCTCTGCCATCAAACCTCAAAAGGGCTAACCATGGGTTAGACAGGATTAACAGAGATTAAGTGGCCCACCCAAGGTCACAAAGCTAGCACATAACAAATCCAGAACTCATAGAATGATAGGTTCAGAAATAAAGGGGAGACCTTTGAGGTCACTGAATCTAACCCCTCATTTTGTTTTTTAAGCAGCTTGATACCTTTTGCTTTGGAACCCACACTTATTGGTCATTCCATACCCCATGATATCTCCTGTCCTCTCCCAAAGCCTTAAACCTACTACACTCTGAAACTGGGACTCCAAGGGGCCCTTGCCAAGGGTTCCTGGACCCCCCTGGCTTTAGAGTGATTATCAGTAGTAAATGTTGCTATTTCACACCCAGCCTGATGTCTTTGTCTTTCTTGACCTCATTTAAGGGGCCATGCCCTGGCTACTTCTTAAACAAGCCTATTCAATGAATGGGAGTTACCTCACCTAAGTGAGTACCTGCAAAGACCTTGGCCTAAAGGGCCCAAGGTCT
This sequence comes from Potorous gilbertii, assembly GCA_028658325.1. Taxonomy (NCBI): domain Eukaryota; kingdom Metazoa; phylum Chordata; class Mammalia; order Diprotodontia; family Potoroidae; genus Potorous; species Potorous gilbertii. The sequence continues at coordinate 818 of JAQQSK010007404.1, forward strand.
CCCAGTGCATCCTGGGCCATCTCCAGTCATGCTGAGGAATATCAGGTCACTGAACCTGCACAGCTCTCCTTCACTCAAAACAAAGTCAAGTACAAGTCATGTCATCATTTCTCTGATGGCATGGTCTTCTTCAGCAACGAAGGACAAATATGATCCTGTCCCTCCACCATGGTGCTCATCTGTAACAAAAAAAATCCAACTGACACAGTAGCTGCCAGTGTTGCTCCCATTAAAATGCTTCTAGTCATGGTCCATACTGTGCAACTTTTATCTGCCGCAGGTTTTGTGACTTCCTCATATTCATCCTCTCTTATAGTGCAACCACATTCCATGTCATTCACATACTGTGATGTGTTCAGATATTCATCATTTGGTAATATCTATTTGATTTCCAAGTTTTTTAAATTTAAAAAATACTTTGTTTACAACTTAACAATCCCCAACAAACCCAAACATTTCAATATATAATGAATAAAAAAAAGACTATAGGAAACTGAAATGTTGGCAAGTTATTGTACCTTTGCCTGTTTCAGTTTCCTGATCTGTAAAATAGGGACAGTTATGGAACCTACCATCGTGCTGCACTGTGAGCATTAAATCAGGTCGTGTTTGTAAAGTGCTTTGCAGCTCTCAAAGCACTCAGTTATTGTTACATTTTTACTATTTTTATCCCCATCTGATTCTATTCAGATTGGTTGTTTCTTGTTTTCCAGTTGTTTGCAGGATGCCATTGTCCTAGAAAAAACAGCAAAGTTCATGAAAATGAACGTCCCACTTACTGACAATTCTGAAGACTGTTTGTACCTCAATATCTATGTTCCTGTCCATGTAAAGGAGGGGGATGAATTGCCGGTAAGCCAGACCTCTGTAACTTCCACAGCAGGGAATGAGAATCTCAGGGCATCAGAAGTGGGGGAGAACTTGGAGGTCACCTCGTCCACAAACACTGGAGTATCATCCTCTCTAAATATCTCTGACAAGTCATCTGCCCTTCCCTGAAGTTTTTCAGGTCAGGGAACCCACTATTTTTCAAAGTAATCACTCTACTCTTGGGTAACAACTCATCATTTTAGCAAATGTTTCCTTCTCTAAGACTGAAATTTGCCTCATGATAACTTCAAGGCATCTAGGTGGCACAGTGCATAGAGTACCAGACCTGGAGTCAGGAAGAGTCATTTTTCTAACTTCAAATCTGACCTCAGATATTTACTAGCTGTGTGACCATGGGCAAGTCACTTTACCCTGTTTGACTCAGTTTCCTCATCTAAAAAATGAGCGGGAGAAGGAAATGACCAACCACTTCAGTATCTCTGCCAAAAAACCCCAAATGGGGTCATGAAGATTTGGAAATGACTTAAAATGACTGAAATCACTAGTTCCATTATCTGGAACGATATCAATTTCTGCTACAGGTTATTATTGCTTAAGGAACAGAGAAAAGCACTGTTAAAGTGTTCCTTCCACAATTCTTGATCCTTTCCAAATTTATCATCTCATTGATGTAGGGAACTTCTCTGTGTGGAAACCCTTAGTTGATGAAAACAGGCACCTCTTTTGTAACTTAGAGTCTTGGCTTGTCTAGTGTATTGAGAGGCTTTGTGGTCACATATCTCCTATGTGGTCAAGGCAGGACTTGAACTCAGTCCTTATCATTCCAAGACTAATCTATCATCTAGACCAGGCTACCTTTCTTAAAATAAATGATAACTAAACAAGTTTCTCCAGTGTCATCTGCCCATGAAGCATTCTCTGAATCTCAAGAAACCAACATTCAACTCAACCATTTCCACAGTCCTGGAGTCCTTCCCCTTAGTGCTGGCAATACACAGAGAAGTATGTTTTCTTTCTCCTCTGACCTACCTTAATGCTATTTTGAATCTTCCTTATGACACTTATTCTACACCTTATAGCAATTAATATAGAGTATGTTGTTCAGTCATTACTCAATTGTGTCAGATTGTTCATAACCCCATTTGGGTTTTCTTGGCAAAGATCCTGGAGTAGTTTGCCACTTCCTTCTTCAGCTCCTTGTACAGATGAGGAAACTGAAGTAACCAGGTTCAAGTGTCTTGCCCAGCATCACACATCTTGTAAGTATCTGATGTCAGATTTGAAATCATAAAGATGAGTATTCCTGACTCCAGGCTCAGTACTCTATCCTCTATGCCGCCTTCCTGCGCCAATATAGACTATCAATTTGTATTATAGCTTTTGGATCCATAGCCTGTCCTTATCCTCTGGTTGACTGAAAGTACTTTGATAGCAGTGACCTAATCTTATTCAAAATACCTATCACAGAGCCTTGCACCTGCTAGGTATTCAGTAAATGTATTGAATGAATTAATATACCACAAAGTCAGAACAAGTTCCTATATATAAGATTATCAGAACTGTTTTCATAAAGGAGTTTGGAGTTTGGAATACTCTAGAGCTTGGAGGAAAAGAAAACTGGTGGAAATTGCCACCTAAGCTGACCTTGCGAAGGGAAACAAGTAATGGATTTCCATTGTTCCAGGAAACTACGGGGTACCTAGAAGGAAGGAGTGAGCTAGGAGACATGTAAGGTTGCCTGGTTCTACAGGACAGGGAACTTTTATTCAAGAGAAACTGAGCTTGCTCAGGCAAACCTCAGAAGGCTTGAGTTCAGACCAGGTATAGAAGAAGGAATCTGATCTTACAGTTTTCTTTATTATTTTTGCCGTAAGGGTTTATGTTTTGAATGGAGGGTGGGAGGGGAGATGCTTGTAGTAGCAATCAAGTCACAGAGTCTAGGGAAAAGAACTTAGGACTTAGAGTGAGAATTCCTGAAGTCAAAGTCCAACTCTGTCACTTACTAACTCTGTGACCTTCTGCAAGTCACTTAACTTCTCTAGTCCTCAGTATTCCTCATCTGTCAAATATGGTTGTTGCACTAAGCAGTCTCTAAAATATCTTTCAGGTCTAAATCTTATGATATAATAATCTTATCTGAGGCACAATTCCCTGGTTTATAGTCATACCCAGTAAGATCATCATACAAGGGAAAGAAGTCCAAGGCACTCAATTACTCAAAACAAAATGTGCCCTCACCATAGCCAGTCAATGCTCTGGCTTTCTCAGTGCCCAGGATTTGTTCTATTATATTTGCTCATATAGCAGTAACCTGTCTACTTCCTGATGTCCAAACATGTCCCCAGAATTTCCAACCAATCACTTGCTACATTCCATAGAAGGGAAATAATCTTCCCATGTGGTGTCTTTTTAGCTCTCTGCACCTCCTAGACATGCAGCCTCCCACTGCATTGACAAAAGGAACCATACTTTCAAAACATCATGGTGTTATCTTAGTAGTAACAGGAGGTCTTTCTCTTGTAATTTTAGACATATTTTAAATTCTCTTTTTCTAACAGCATTTAACACTTAGAATTATGTTCTATCCACTGAGCGGCTTGGTTCAATGGATAGAGAACTAGACCTGGCATCAGGAAGGCCTGAGTTCAGAACTGCCTCAGGTACTCACTAGCTGTGTCAGCCTGAATAAATCACTCACTCTCTATTTGCCTTAATTCACTGGAGAAAGAAATTACAAACCACTCTTGTAGAGTTGGTAAGAAATTCCCAGATGGGGTCACAAAGAGTTAGATGTAGCTCAACAACAAGAACAATATTATGTTTTTAAGAAGACTACTGATTTTATCTCATACAGGTTTTGATTTTCTGATGGCATATTCCTCCCACAGTTTAGTCTTAGCTGCAGATTACTGTGGTCTCCTATGCTGGAGTTAAGGAATCCTGTTTGGAGTCGGTGATATAGGATTGAAATGACATCCCTCCCTGCACCACCCCTTCTCTGAAGTGCAAATACAATGGGAAGAATTAAACACAGGCTTATGGGCAGGAGTTGGGGTAAAGTCTTTTAAAAATAGTTTCTAAATGGCTGAAACTTCTCCTCACAAAGTGAGTAACCTATAAGAACCAAAGAAAAGAAAGAACTTACTTTTGATAACTTGGTTGCATATTTAAAGGAATATCTTATTGTACATAATAGATTTGCAGCTTCATGTGCAATCATCTTTTTTTACTATGCTACGTTGTAGAAATGCTTGTTTTATTCCATAAATTAAAAATAAAATAATTTTTAAAAAGAATCAATAGAAGGCATAGCGTAGTAAAGGTAATCTGTTCTGACAGTTTATCTTGGCTTTGAGAGAATAGTTACTGCTACATAGAAAGTTTCCTTAGGGGCAGCACCAAGATGGTGGAGTAAAAGCAGACTCTTGCTTGAGCTCCCTGCCCAAATCCCTCCAAATACCTGTAAAAATGACTCTAAACAAATTCTGGAGTTACAGAACCCACAAAATGACAGAGTGAAACAAATCCCCAGTCCAAGACAACCTGGAAGGTCAATAGGAAAGGTATATTGCACCAGGTTGGGAGTGGAGCTAAGTCTTACTTGGGCAGTGCCAGCACAGATGGAGCCAGATCAGTCCTCAGGGAGCTGAATTGCTGGCATGTGTGGGAGTCTGCAGGTCCCACATATGTCAAAGATAGCACAGAAGGCTAGTGGGAAAACTCTGTGGGACCTGGGTGAAAGAGGAGCACAGTCATGCAGGGGTCTCACCCCATTCCCTGGGCAGTGGAGGTAGCAGCAGCAAGCAGTGGAGGCTTCTTACAGAATTCTGGGCTCACAAACAATGGGTGATGGAGAGGCTGATACAAAATACATGAAGCTTGGGCCAGTACACCTACACTCACCCATGCCCCCACTGGAAGTAGAGTTCTTTCTTGACTTTCTTGACAAAGAGTTAGAAAGTCAAGTATTTGGCTATGAACATGAGCAAACAGTGTAAAAAACTCAGAGTATAGAATCTTACTTTGGTGATATAGAAGATAAAAACATACAACTAGAAGAAGACAAAGTCAAAACTCCTACATCAAAACCTCCAAGAAAAATATGGATTGGTTGCAGTTCATGGAAGAACTCAGAGGATTTTGAAAATCAAATAAGAGAAGTAAAGGAAAAATTGGGAAAAGAAATGAGAACAATGCAAGAAAATCATGAAAAACAAGTTGATAACTTACTAAAGGGGACTCCCAAAAATACTGAAGAAAAGAATACCTTAAAAAATAGACTAACCCAAAGGGCAAAAGAGGTAGAAAAAGTCAGTGAGGAGAAGAATGCCTTAAAAAACAGAAATGGCCAAATGGAAAAGGAGGGCCAATGACTCACTGAAGAAAATAATTCCTTAAAATTTTGAATGGAGCAAGTGGAAGCTAATGACTTTGTGAGAAATCAGGAAATTTCAGAAAAAATCAGAAATTTCAGAAAATAATCAGGAAAACAGAATCAAAAGAATGAAAAAACAAAAGACAGTATGAAATATCTCATTGCAGAGGTCCTCTGGGCCTCAGCTGAAACATTCACAACATGATGTGACCCCCGAGAGCTCACTGTCCAGGGTTTATTCTTTATTGTCTGGTTGGATCCATGACCCTTAGAACAGAATCCTGCCTCTTTTCCCTGTTCTGGGGCAACAAGGAACTTTTAGAAGAGGCTGTTTTTCTCCATGTGTATCTTTGACAGCAAGATGACCTCAGGAAGCTGATTCTGCCAGGAAGATTCCAAGGGGGATCTGACCTGCCTCTCACTCAAATCATGTGGGTTCTTCCCTGAGAGTAGCCTTGATGCAAATCCTATCAAATCTTAATATACAGTATCTTGATAAGAGAATTCAGTCACATTTAGAACCATTTTATCATTGGTCACAAAATAGCAAGGGAGCCATGCTTGCTTGGATTTCTTCCTGTAATGAAAATTATGTCTGATTCCTACAGGTGATGGTGTGGATCCATGGTGGTGCTCTTCTTTTTGGCAGTGCTTCCACATATGATGGTTCGATATTATCTGCCTTCCAGAATGTGATAGTGGTCACCATCCAGTACAGGTTGGGTGTCCTTGGGTTCTTCAGGTGAGATTTGATCCCAGTAAAATGTGAGTACAAGTATTTTTTTACCTGATGAGTTTCCAGATCTCTGAGTAGTTGAATGATGACAAACATAAATTCCTGACCAGATGATAAATCTCTTGCTTTACCTTGCCTTCCCCACAAACTCCTCATGGTGTAGTAGAAAAAGCACTAGATTTATGGCTATAGCCCTGTTTCATAAGACCAGTAATTTCACTTCTCCCTTGGCCTCCAATTCTAGATAGACACATAGATTGATACATAGATGGAAGGATGAACAGATGGATGGATGAATGATTGACCAGCAAACTGATAGGCAGTTTGAGAAACCGTTTGTGAAGCACCAAGCACTGTACTAAGTGCTGGGGGTACTGTACAAGAAAACAAGATGGTCCTCCTGTATTAACCTATTCCAGGCTTGCTGAACAGTATAGTAATAAAGCTCATTGTTCCATTAGCTTTCCAAGTACCAATTTTCTGTAGTATCTTACTCCATACTTATTTACCCCTTTTTCTGTATCTCTGGAATGTCTGCTCCACAAGTAACAAAGCTGTTTTCATCTTTAACCCTTTCCTTTCTTGCTCTTTCTCTCCCCTTGTCCTCACCAAACCCTGTCTTTTTCTGATGGCAAGCTATCCTGGTGACGATTTTCAGCACTATTTGCATTTTCACTTGTGCCTTCATCACAGGGAAGCCAAAATACTCTGTTTCCCACTAACATTTCCAGACTCTCCTACCACCATCACTCAGGAACTTATTCTCCTTTGAGGTTCATTTAATCCATATTTATCACCCAATCAAGATTCTAGTAGCTGTTACTTAACATCCTCTGGGATGCTGTCCTTGCTTTTTCAATAAATTCAGTGCCTTCTTTACAGTCTTTCTCTCTTCCAACTCCCACCTTCATACTGAGGAACTTCAACATTCATCTTGATATTCTCATAAACATTCTAACTCCCCAGTTCTTCAGTGTATTCATTTCTCATAACCTATTCCTCCACCCCACTGCAGCTAAATGCAAAAATGGTAATACCCTTGATTTTACCTTGACTCATCAGTGTTCCTCTTGTATGTTCGTTATCTCTGAAATTCATCTATCTGATTATAATTTTACCATTCCACTAGATTCTCTGCTTTGTAACCCCTAACCCTGTTGTCATCCTTACCTTGCCCTTCAATCCCTAACCCCTAAGTTTTTTTCCCAGAACATCACCCCTATCTGGTTATACTCTTTTCCCTTCCCCATCTTAACCTCTTAGTAAATGACTTCATCTCTACACTGACCGTTTATCCTATGGCAAATAATTCCCTGCCAAACATCAGTTTTAGATTACTCCCTTAATCTACTCCTTTTGCTCTTCTTAGCAAACTGCTGAGTGAAGCTAGAGAAAATCATGAAATGGTGTTGCCTGGGGATATCAAGATTAACGTTCCATAATCATAACTGGGTCCTCACCACAGCAAGGCAATAGTTTTGCACCTCTGTAATAAATTCACTATCTCACTCACGAGACAGGCTTTTCTAAACCTTTGCATTTCTCCTCAACCTTCTCATGGCTCCTCCTCTCCTCACAATCTCATCTCAGAATCTTGCTTTATATTTTGATGAAAAAAATGAGGTCATCCACTGAGCTCCCTCATATGCTCTCCTAATCTGATATTAATCAGATGTCTTCTGTTACTATCTCTTCTGTTACTTCTGTCTTTAATGAGGAAGTAGTTCTTTCTTCATTAAGGGTATGCTTTCTACATGCACAAATGATCCCACCCCATCAAGTCTTTTCCAGAAGATTGTCCTTTCCATCATTCTCCACTTTCACTATTCTTAAGTATCTCTCTGTCTTTCTCTCCTCCCTTGTTTCTCCTCTTCCTCTCCCCTACCTCCCCATGACTGCTTCCCTACTTTCTGTGTTCTTAAAAATCCTTACTCATCCATCCATCCATCCATCCATCTATCCATCCATCCATCCATCCATCCCCACCAGCTATCATTTCATATATCTCCTCCCTTTCATGCTAGACAACTTCATTCTTTTCTCTTGCTCTCTTCACTCCCTCCAGTCTGGCTTCCAGTCTCCAGACCAGTGACTTACAGTATCCCATTTCCAACTATCTCAAAATGTGTGTCCCATTATAAACTCAACATTTCCAATACTGACCCTTCTCTTTCCCACCTAGTCCTCTCTTGATAACATTCCTATTATTTGTTAAAGGCACCATCATCCTCCCAGTCCCTGGGTTTGTGACCCAGGTGTCATTGTCTACTACTCACCCTCTTTCCCCCAAACTGTTGCCAAGTCTTACTGATTTGACTCTTGCTACATTTCTCATATACACCCACTTCTTTCCTCTGACACTACTACCACTCTAGTGAAAATTCTCACCACCTTATATTTGGACTAACAATGCCTGGTTGGTTGGTTTCCTTGCCTCTTCTCTCCCTGCAATAGTTCATCCTCCACTCAGCTGTCAGCGATCTTCCAACAGCATAGGTCAGACAATCACTCCCTTATTCTGTCAGTCAGTTAATAAGCATTTCTAAGTGGTGATCACCTGCCAACCACTGGGTTGAATGCCTGGGATACAAAAGAAAGTCAATTCCTACCCTCAGGAAGTTCAATTCTAATAGGATACAACTTGTCAATAGCCATATAGATACAAAATATATACAATGTAAAGGAGAAGTAATCTCAGAGTGACAATTGCGATTTCTAAAATACATTGTGTCATGTTGTTATAAGTGACAAGACTCCAATGTGGAGTCACAGGCTAAGTGGTCCTGAGGACCATAAAATATTCAATCAATAACACATAGTCAGTCCTTTCACATGCCCTGACTTATTCTGATTCTGTGAGTAACCTCAGGTCCTGAACGGACTCTCAACTGACTGCATAGCTGTGTGCTGGCACCCACTCTTGGAGTCTGTCATTCCCACATCAGTAAGGGATCCTGAGGAATTTCCCCAGCACATCTGGGTCTCATTAAGAATTTCCTCCTCTTCCTCTCCTGGTGCTGATTGTCTGTCCCAAATAAACCTCCTTTGAAGCGATAACACCAACCTGCTTAGGCCCCATTCTGAGTGCATACTCCCAGCAAGACCAATCAATGTATGATTGTCCTACATGAGTGCCCAGAATCTCTGTCTGTCAAGGCATGCTGTCATATAATGTGTGTGTGTGTGTGTTGGTGTGGTGTATGTCTGTGTATGCATGTGTGCATATGTGTGTGTGTGTATGTGTTTCATTTTTGCCTGCTTGGTGCACCACAAGGTTCTCATACTTCTCCTAGCTTTTTTTTTTTTTTTTATCAAACCTCATACTGGGGTTCTTACCCTAGAAAACCCTAGCATTTAAGTGTGTTGGGGGGAGGCCAATGGAAGAAGGGAGATCTCTTGAAGAAGGAGGGATTAGAGCTGCGTCAGATTCCTTTAAGGAATTCCAGTCATGGGGATAGTCAGTGAAAGTCAGGCTTGGGAGGTAGAAAGTCCTGTATGAAGATAACAAGGAGTGAGATGTTGCTGGACTAGAGCTAGTGGTCTGGAGCCTGGTCTCCTCTTACTTTTCTAATCTTCTCAGTCTCCTCCACATTCTCTGCCTCCTTCCTGGTCCTTGAATAGAATATTCCACTGAGTCTGTCTATGTTCACTCTCCCTCCTTCTGGCTTCCTTCAGGGCTCCGTGCTACTCCCACCTTCTGTAGCAAACCTCTCCCTCCCTGTCTCTATTGTAGCTCTCTGGGATCATCCCCAATCTATTCTGAATAGATCTGGTTCGGGCACAGCTGTTTGCATGCTGTCTCCCTCATCAAACTATAAACTCCTTCAGGGCAGGATCTATGTTTACCTTTCTCTGTATGCCCAGAGCCTGGTATAGTGTTTTGGTAAAGTGCCTGGCACATAGCAGGTGTTCAGTAATTGTTTCTTGACGACTTGATTTTCTAATAGGGGAAGAGAAAACAGAAAGGAGAGCTAAAAAGAGAGGGGGAAGGAAGAGTAAGGGCAAGGCAAGTGGTGGAAGAGATCAGGGAGTAATCTGGAAGGGAAGAAAGCAGTATGGAGGAGGCTCCCCCTGGAAGGCACAGTGAGTCCCCAAAGAGGCCAGCCCTGGGAGTCCTTCAGGTAGGGAAATTCAACATCTGTCTCACCAGTTTACAGCTATAAAATAAAAGCAAGAACAGCGAGCACTTATGTAGTCCTTTAAGGTTTACAAAGTGCTTTATAAATAGTGTCTCATTTTATCCCTGCAACAGCTCAGAGATCCATGCCATTGTTATCCCTGTGCTGCAGATGCTGTAACTGAGGCAGAGATCCAAGTGGCTAACCATGGTCACACAGCTAGTAGATGAACACTGATCTTGTCACAACTAGGTCCAGTACATCCATTGTATTGTCCAGCTGAAGGAGATGGTTTTTAAATCTTATAATAAAATAGAACTGGAGCTCTTCTTCAGAATTCTCCAACCTTGTCTAACATCTGGCTTTCAGCACTGGGGATGAGCATGCACCTGGCAACTGGGGTTACCTGGATCAAGTGGCTGCCCTGAAGTGGGTCCAGAAGAACATTGCCCACTTTGGAGGAGATCCTGGCCGTGTGACCATCTTTGGGGAGTCTGCTGGGGGAATAAGTGTTTCCTCCCATGTAGGTGGTAAAGAAATGACCACAGCCTGAAGGGGCCCTCTTGTATCCAAAACAAGTCTCAGGGACCAGAGTTTTTCTTCCTCTTCTCTTATCCTACCCCCCCTCAGAAGATGACTTCTTTTTTAAAGATGTATTAACAACTTTGAGTAAGAACAAAACAAATATGCAAGGTAATAATGAAATAATTCAAGGTCCAGTGGATCCCAATTTCACCACTGAGGTGCTCCTCCAATCAGTGCTGCTCAGAGCCTCTCTGTGCCTCCCCAGGTGGCCTCTGTGACCAGTTGTGGCTACAGATCTGCTCTCTTCAGTCTTTGCTGATTAGCAAATCTATTCGGGGCTTAGAGGCAAAGATCTTCTGGCTTGGTAGCCCTCCTCCCCCCCAGCAGTTTGCATACCACTGATATGGCCTTCAGACTGTGGTAAGGCATGGGAGGAAGACTTCAGTGGAAGAATAATGCTAACAAAAAATAATAATTGATGGGAAAGTGGGAAATTCCCATGATATAGTGGGAAAAACTGATGGATTTGAAGTCCTTTGATCCTAACAGCTACCTTTGGCTTTCTCTTAATCAGTGACTAATAGTCAAAAATTAATACTAATAATCAAAAATAATAAAAATTAATAATCAATAAATAATAATAAATATAAAAAATAATCAATGTGACCATATAAGGAGATAGTGCAGATGAGCTATATTGCTAGATTACCCAGCACAGGCATCTTATCTTAATCTGTTAACAAACCAAGCAGAGTGTCCAGGATCATGGCCAAGATTCCTTAGCCCTCTTTTCTAACTGGCTCTGCCAAAGGGCCCAATGCTCAATGTTCCATAGAGAGAGAGGTTGCTGTTTGGGACTGTCCTCTATGGTTAGCTTAGGGGGGTGGCAAAGTCAGTAACTGTCCTGGCTTTCAGACTCACAGTCTCCTCTGTCTTTGCTAAGCCAGGAGTGTCTGGACTTTCCCATGATTGCTTCTTCCTCCCTTCTGCTGTGTTTTGCTCCCTCAGGTTCTGTCCCCCATGTCCAAAGGCTTATTCCACAGAGCAATCATGGAGAGCGGTGTGGCCATCCTCCCTGGCTTGATTTCTTCCAGCTCAGAAATGTTTGTGAATGTAAGTTCCTCTTGTCATTGCATACACCTTTATCCTTCCTCATGCTTTTTGGCCTCCCAACCCCATGGCCCAATATCCCGTGGTCGTCTGGCTTACTTGGGCTATCAAAAGGTACACGGGAATGCCATTGCTTGTTCAAGATGAAAGGTACCATGGAGATCAGCTAGTCCAACCCTGTCATTTTACAGAAGAAGAAACTGAGGCACTGGGAGTGAGGATTCTGTTCCTGGCTCTGCTTCATGCTGTGCTTTTGATTTTAGATAAGATATTTTCTTCTTCAGGCCTCAGTATCTTCTTCTGCAAAAGTGAATTCAATGAGATGTTTTGTAAAGTCCTTTCTAGTTGCAAATTCTCTTTTCCAACACTCCCAGAATAGCAGGAAGAGTTCCTCGAGGGCTCCCAGGTACAGACTACATGGAATGATCTGAGAGGTCCCTTCTACCTCTCTGGTTCTGTCATTCCATGACTTGTTCAAGGTCACACAATGAGTTGGTGACTGAGTTAAGGCCAGAGAATTGGTCTCTTGGCCAATGTCAGAGGTCTTTCCACATACAAGATCCCATGATGTGTCCTTTAGGAATAGTTAGGTCTTTTCTCCCTGATTAATGGTAAACTCTATGGGAGCAGGGATTGTGTCTTTATAATCTGACCCTGCCTATCCCTGTACAGATTGTTGGGTATTGAGCCCTGTATGTAACAGGCTTTTGATTGGGGGACTCATCCCCTTGGATGGTCCAACAGATTCCAGCTTGATCTCCTTTTCATCATTATCACATCATCAGCTATAGAAATGATCCTTTGCTAGCTTACTGATTAGTATGAAAGATTCTTCTATTGTGCTACAGGTCAGGTGTTCCTCTCTGAGAATGTTAACTCTATAGTTACCTCTTTGCAGGTCATTGCCAATCTATCTGCTTGTGATAGACACAATTCTGCCTCTATGGTTCAGTGCCTTAGGAGCATATCTGAGGATGAGATCCTGGCTATTACCAAGGTATGTAGACCAAGAAGCAAGGGTTCCAGCACCAAGAATAGCTGCCAAAACACCTTGGGGTAGGGCTGGACACCCAACCTTCATTAGCTGATATTAAGGTGAAGATATTGGGAATGTCACTGTCTTAGCCTCAGTTTCCCTCTACTAACTAGATGATCTTCAAAGATATTTCCACCTCCAGTATTCTATGTCTGAAAGTCTCTTCTCACTCTCATGTTCTGTTTTCTAGGATCTTTTCTTTTTTTTTAATTTTTTAAATAAATTTATTTATTTAACTTTTTACATTCATTTTCACAAGATTTTGGGTTCCAAAATTTTCTCCCCATTTGTCCCCTCCCCCCATCCCAATAAACTGAGCATTCTAATTACCCATATCACCAATCTGCCCTCTCTTCTTTCATCCCTCCCTTCCCTTACCCCATCTTCTCTTTTGTCCTGTAGGGCCAGATAACTTTCTATTCCCCATTGCCTGTATTTCTTATTT
>JAQQSK010007405.1:0-13992 GCA_028658325.1 Potorous gilbertii
GAGAGAGAGAGAGAGAGATATCTGTGTCAAATGTCAGCCTTCTCTAGCAGGGTTGAGAGGGAGGGAGACAGCTCAGAACTTAAAATGTCACCAAAAAAATAAAAAGAAAATACTCTTTTAAAATGAGAGAGAGAGAGAGAGAGAGAGAGAGAGAGAGAGAGAGAGAGAGAGAGAGAGAGAGAGAAAGAGAGAGAGAGAGAAACAAGTAACTTTGGAGAGAGCATGTTTCTTTTTGAATTAAGAGGTTGAGAGCCATGGTCAATAAGAAAGGGAAAAAAACAAACAACCATTTCTAGGACTTCAGCTGAGAAGAGGAGGAAAGATACAGGACAATAGCTAACAGGGATGGTAGGATCAAATGAGGGTTTTTGAGGATAGGGTAGACATGAGTATATTGGTAGGCAGCAGGCAAGTAGTTAGCAGACAGAGAGAGACTGAGAACTAGTAAGAGAGTGATGGAGGGAGCAATCTGATGAAGAGGAAAGGATGGAAGGAATTCACTTGTGTATGTAGAGGGGTTAACCTTGGCAAGAAAAAATGCCACCTCTTCGTGGGAGATGGGATGAAGGAGGAGATGGTGGCAGAAGGCATCTGCAAGATAGGAGATACAGGGGAGAAAAGAAGAGGATGCTTTCAGAAAGTGGCCTCCATTTTTTTGAATGAAGTATATCCTCAAGGTCGGAGATTGGGGGAATGGGAAAGGGAGGGAGAACCATAAGAGGTTTGAGGAGGGATGAAAGGTTTGGAAGAGCCACCATGGTGAATGGGGATAGAAATTGATTAGGGAGTATAAGGATTGCCTTGCTGTAGTAAGGGCCCAGGTGAGATTATGTAATATACATTTGTAGAGGAAACCATCAGCATTTTTGTGACCTTTTCAATAGCCTTTGAATAAGAGTAAAGTGGGAGATGGTTAGAGTAATCCAAGGTAGGGATTTGGAAAGGGAAAGGACAAGAGACCCCAGTACATAGGACAGTATAGAGTTAAACTGGGTCACCAAGGGGTCAAGAGGATAAGGAACAGGGTTAGGGGTTGTAAGGCAGGAGAAATGGAATGATATAAAGGTAGCAGCAGACAAAAGAATTTCAGAGGTTATAAATATGGAAGTTGGACATTAGTGGTGATGGCAAGATCAAAGCTCTGACCATCTCTGTGGGCACTTACTAGCTATATGGGCTTGCACAAGTTGCTTAGCTTCTGTTTACTTCAGTTTCCTCATCTGGAAAATTATTATGGAGATTTATAGTCATATAGTTTCATTATAATCCTTTTTTGTTCTACTTTTATACAAAAATGCTAATTTTATTTGGTGCTAGTTAAATTCAAAAACTTTTTTAATAAAATGTAAGAAAGGGTTATCTTACCCAGTGACAGGCTAAGAGACTTGCCCCAGGTCTGGGCCAAAGATGAAACTTGAATTAAGTCTTCCTGATTCCAAGGCAGACTTACTATAAATATCACTTTTTTTTGGTGGTGAGCAGTGGTCCAGACCTTTGTGAAGAACTCCCAGTAGAGAATCTCCATCTACCAGTGCTGGTCAGCATCTACTCTGCACTTCTAGCCTGAGAGAATTGTCTAGAGTAGTGAGAGGGTATGTGACTTGCCTTATCATACAGCCAGGATGTGCCAGAGGCAGGACTTGAACCGAGGCCTTACTAACTCCAGGGCTGGCTCTCCACCCACTCTACCAGCCTACCTTTTACAAGTAAATACCCAGCTGTCATCATCTATATAGTATTTACTTTATATACATTTATATATACATTATCATCTTCTCAACAATGTTGGGAAATACATGTGACAGATCTTATTGTTCCTGCTTGTCACCTAAGGAACTGAGGCTCACAGAGGCTGTACCTTACCTAAAACATATAAACAATAGTATTTAAACCCTGAACATCCAGACCTCATTTACCCTTCTCTAAAAGAAGTCCAGAGAATCTTACCACCAAAAGGTTTGGCGACCAGGGCATAGGTGGGATTCTATTTTGTAAATTAAAGATTATCTTAAAGTATGGAGAGGCTATAGACTGTATCTGTGGAGGAAGTAAACACATTGAGGAAATTCTGGATCTGCTGAAACGTGAAATAAAAAAAATATGAAACTCAGGAAATTAAGGTGATTTGATTCAGTTAGAAAAGGTGAACCAAATCCACAGCTGGAGAGTGAAAACAGGAAGCGTGGCTGTCTTTATTAACCAGAGTGAGGGTGTAGAAGGGTTTCCCAAAAGATGGGATCCACACCCTCCTGCTTTGACATGGATGAAATCTAGACACTGTAGAGGTAAGTCAGCAATCCTTCTGGACTTTTTCCATCTTCAGGATTCCATTTCCTTTGATCTGATCCCATCTCCTCAAGGCTGAGCCATCCAGTAGGCTAACATCTTTCTCATTTTTCTCCTCCTGAATCCTTCTATGTCTCACAGTACATGTAATATTCCATTTGCATGGCTCCCCACCTCTGCAAACAGGAGAGGAAGGTTCATTTCCTCAGTTTTTCCCCAGGACCTAGTCTGATTCTTACAATTCTACAGAGTTTAATTTCCCATCTCCTTCATTGTACGGAAGAGGAACCAAAGCACACCCAGAAGGGACTTAACAAAGGTCACAGGGGCCTTGGGCCCTGGTGTTGGAACTCTGGAGGATTGGGTTCTCGTCTTGGCTTTGCCATTACTTTATGGTGCAACTTTGGCTTGTTGTGTATGGGGTACAGCAAGTAGGCCAATTTGCCTGGCATTCTATCCATTCAGTCAGCAAACCTCCTGGATGGTACCTAACCCTGTGCCTGGTGCCATGAAATGGACAAAGTTTAGTTAAGATATGATTCCTGCCCTCAGGGAACTATCCATGGTCACAAAAGGACAGCCTGTTCAGTGCACTATGTGTGACTGGTGTCCAAGTAGTGAGACTGAGGGTGTCTATTTCCTGGAATAAAATAAGAGGAGAATACTTAGAACCAGAAGGCATCTTAGATGTCTAGCCTAACTGCTCTCATTTTGATCTTGATCAAATAACTCCAACTTTGTTCCTGGAAGGAGTAGAAATCCACTCCTGTTGGGCCCCATCCACCATCCCTGTAAATACCTTTTCTGTGTTGTTTCCTCCTACTTGAATATAAGGTGCTGGAGGACAGTAACTGAGTTCAATTTTGTATTTGTGTCCCTGGGGCTTGGTACAAGTTTGGCACATTATAAACATTTTTTGCATGGGTTTCTTTTCATTCATTCATTTTAAAATAAGTTATAGATATTTTTCTTTTCTGCAGTCCTTTCAAATAGTCTACATCCACCACTAAACTCTTCCCCATAAGAATAACAGTTAAGCAAAACCAAAGGACATAGTGATTACCTCTGACCGTATATGCAACCTTCTATACCCATAGTCTTCTACCTCTCTACTGAGAAGAAGAGAGAGCCATTTGGCCATTTGTCCTCTGGGACCCAGATTGGTCATTGTGATTACTCCAAATATGAATTCTGTGTAAGAGTTTCTGTGTTGTAGAATTCCTATTGAGAAAATGAGAATCCTTGAATATATGTGTGTGTGTGTGTGTGTGTGATTTTCAAGCCTGTTCCATTTAAGGATGTATGAAGTATGTTAAAAAATTTATTTCTGCTATTAAGAAAGAAATTTTAACTTTAAAATTGTTTTTACTATAAATCAAACGTTTACAAAAGTATGTGAAAAGAAACTTGGTAAACATGCAAAGGCCTTGGTTTAGATCCTTTCTTGTAATTTTTGTCAATTACATTCCAGAGGATTTTGTGATAAATTGTAAACTGTTTTGAAGGAGGAAAATATTTGTTGTATGAAGAAATCTTTTGTAAATTCTTTTGTGTGATTTTTGGAAGGCCTACCAAGTTTATATTTGTAAGCTAATTTGTTATATAAAGATTTCATGGGAGTTGGAAGATAAGGGACAAGATAAAGGAGACCAGGAACTTTATGGCTCCAGGAAGCTCTGGGATAAATTTAAGACAACCTAATGGTGGTCTCCTCATTCACTTTCAAAGTCCAGTCATTATTATAGAAGGACTTCTTAAGACCTAATCTGAACTCAGAGCTCACAAAAGTCTAGGGGGGAGAAAAGATGTTAACTTTTTCCTATTGTCGAAGGAAAGGAGGGGTGCCAGCTCCGCTCTGAAAGGCTGAAAAAGCCTGATAGTGTCTGAGGCTAGAAAGTGCCTCAGACTTGAGGGAACTTGTTTAGTTAAAGTTGTAGTCTCTATGTAAAGTGTAAACTTTTTGCATATGAAATTCCTAAATAAGGAACTTGTTTTGGTGATAAATAATCTCTAGTGATTGGCTTTTAGGACAGATTTAAGATTTAAGATGTAATTCCTGGTAAAATTTTTGATTAGTGAAATCTGCCATCTGATATGAAAGCCTCTGGGACGATTACTAATTGTGTGCTACCACTCAGAGAAAAATGTGACTGTTACAAGCAGAAGTTTGCCTCAGGGAACAATCCTGTCCTCTGCCTGGGATGGGATTCTCCTGGATTGGTTTCCCCATTGTGTTCCTCTGAAAAGGCCTTTATAATGCTAATGTAAACGGACTGGATAGAGTCTTTCATGAGCACTTTTATGGATGTGATTTAGAGAGGGACTGAAGAAGGAGTTCAGGGTGGTCTGGGTGTTCCAGGGATGGTCTTCACGGGAGTGGCCAGTAGCCTGGAGAATTGGATTGATAGGGCATAGTGATAGGGAAAAGCTGCCTCGAGAGCCAGATCAAGTGGAGAAATACAAGGAACTTTCAGGATGAGGTTTTCCAGGGCCCTTTGGACAAATGGGACTAGAGGTCTTTTGGGTAAGGGACAAAGGTCCCAATTTGGAATAAAGTCCTTGCAGTTTTCAAAGTGATGTAAAAGCAATTCAGAATTAATACAATTGATTGAATTAATTACTGGCATTAAATCAGAGACATCCGTTTGGGGAAAGGAATTTCAGTCTAAGTTTCTTAGAGGCAGGTAAGCTCTGATAATATTTTGCATAGGTGGAAAAGTTAAATGTTTCTGTTTTGATTTGAATTCATTTCATGAATATAAGTTGAAGTTAGTGTTCCAACTTATCATATGTGTAACTCATTCTTTTGGACTGAGCATGGTTAGAAAGGGAAAGAGAAGCTTGGGAAGCAGATATAAATCTATTGGAGCAATAACTTCCAGTTTTAATGGTAAATTTGATTTTATAATTGTTATTTAATCAGGAACCAGAGCAAGTATAGAAACACATGCAAGCTACTTAAGACTTACTTTAAAGATATTCTTCAACCAATGTGAAATTATTGTCATATCTGAAACTGATTATTGGAGTGTGCTATTTTAAGATTTTATGTGGTTGTTAACTGACCATTCTGAATCTAATTCCAGGTGTGGATAGTAAGAAAGGCTGTCTGAGCCACTAATCAATGATGCCAGTGAACCTGTGAGATGCTGGTATGAAATGCAAAAAGGTGATCACATGGAAAGTTTAGGAGAACAAGTATTCTGCCTGAGCTGAGGTAGGATTCTCTTGATTCGATTTCCCCACTGACACCTGGCAGACTTTAAGCCTGGCTGAATGCCTGTTGACAATCTACTCCTGCCTGTAATTGACATGAAGGTAGGGAGATGTTTCCTTGAAATATCCCTACTCTTACTGGCAATTTCCTATAATCAAAAGCATTGTAAGCATAATACCAGCTCTATTAAATAATAGATTGTTGGTAGGGGAACATCTGAGGTTAAGTCTAAAAATTAGGCTTAGGATTTTAGACCAACAACAATTAAGTTAGGGTCCTTTAATTCTTAGCAATAGCATGGAAACAGATTGAGGGCCTGTGAGGTTAGCATACTTAGTTAATATTATTCTTGTCTCGGTTAATGTTAAAAGAAGAATGGCTTGTGGTTCATCTTGTAAATGCTTTAAAAGAAGCATCACACAACTAGAAGGTGAAATTGTTTTATGATGTGATATGTACTGCATTTTAAAAATTTATTTATTGTATTTATGTATATACTGGGGCTTGTTTTTAATTCCTTAGTGAAATCTCATCCTCCTGATGGGGGCAATGAATAGTGAATTAATGTAAAATGTAAAAGTAGGGTTCTAATGTGAATTTCTTAAACATGACAATTGGCCAAAGTTCCAATTTTGCTTTTGTAAGGGTGATAAGAGTACAAAGTTTAGAAATAATAATCCAAAAACTGTATCAAAGTTAGTTTTGCATGAGTGGACATCCGGATTTATACAAAAAGATAAAGGAAAGAAGATGCTGAAATGCTGTGAAAGACTTGAATGAGCATACAAACCAGAAAACTGCATCAGATGATATTCCTCCCCAGACTGCTGTATGAGATGGAACTTCTAAAAGGACAATTCATTGATTTGCCTTTTTCTTTTGAGTCTCTGTATCTGTACTTATGAAAAGGGACTACCCCCTTATAATTTGTCAATACATTGGTCAACTTCGCTCCCTTCCCATATTCATGTAACGGGGAGATAGATGAAGGGTAGAATTTGTAGGGGAAAGAAAGTGAGGAGGGATTGATTGTATTTAGGTGTGGAAACAGAAGCTTTGATAATGACTTTGTGGGAAACAAAGGAAAAAGTTCCATTTTCACAATGTCAAATTTTCAGTGGTGAAAGTTAATCAGAATTGTGACCTGGCAGAGTCGGGCAAAGAAGGTCAGAAACTTGTGCACAGGCTTGACAAGCTGTTTGAGGGAAAGCCTATCAGAAAGGAAAACATGAACTCATTGTAAGGAGCCACCTAAAAATCCAGCTGCACTTGTTAATGATGTACAGTGGGTGTGTCAAAAGATTGTGACCTGAAAGAGAACAGACCAATCCATCCTCTGATGGGAGGGTCTGTCATTCACTAATTTTATAAAAATGCCCTTACTCTCCCCCTCCCCATCTCTCTCTTTCTCTTTCCGAAGAAGGGTAGAGCTCACCTTGTCCAAGGTGTTCAATTCCTCTTCTTTAATAAATTTTCTCGACACCTTTTTGTGTGTCAAGTGCTTCTCTAACAAAAAGAATGTTAAAAATAATTTTACATGTAATTGGGGTAAAATGAAATATCAAATAAATAACAAAATTAAATTTACAAATCAAACAGACAACAACAAAATGATCTTCCTAAAACATAGATCTGATTGTATCACCCCCTACTCAGTAATAACTCCAGTGGCTTCCTTACCTCCAGGATGAAATAGCAATTCCTCTCTTTGGCATGTAAAGCCCTTCACAACTTGGCCCCTTAATACTTGTCTTTCTTCTACCCACTCTATGGCACAGGTATACTGGCCTTCTTGTTCCTGGTACACAAGCTTGCATGCTCTTTCCCCCACTGAAATGTGATACCCCTTGAGGTCAGGAACCATGTTTTTGTCTTTTTTGTGTGTGTCCCTGGCACTTAGTACAGTGCCTGGTACACAGTAAATGCTTATTGAATGACTGAAGTGACCTGTGCAAAGCCACAGTAAGATCACAGAGTTAGAACTGGAAGGGACCATAGAGGTCATATAATACAATCCCTTTATTATGTAAATAAAGAACCGAGACTCGGAAAAGTTAAGGGACTTGTCTAAGGTCACGTGTAGTGAATAGCGGAGTTGAGACACCAACCCAGGCCCTCTGACTGGAAATCAAGTCTTAAGTCTCTCCCCTCTCTGATTTCTCCTCCACACAGCTGCCAGAGTGCCTAGAGGACAGGAGCTGAACATAGCATGCCCCAGAAGCCTCAGGGCCTCCCTACTGACTTTTCCAGGGAAAGGTAAGCACTTCTCTTTGGTAGTCAAAGCCTTTCACAACCTGGCTCTCACCTACATTGGGAAAAACAAAGCAAATCAATAAAACTTGAAAACAATCCTAAAAAAACAGCAACATTGTATGATGACCAACTTTGATAGACTTAACTCTCTTTGGCAATACAAGGATCTAAGACACCTCCAAAAGACTCATGATAGACAATGCTATCCACATCCAGAGAAAGAAGTATGGAATCTGAATGCAGAACGAAGCAGACTATTTTTTTGTTCTTTCTTGTGGCTTTTCCCTTTGGTTTTAATTCTTTACAACATGGCTAATGTGGAAATGTGTTTAATATGATTGTACATGTATAGCCTATATGAGATTGCATGCTGTCTTAAAGAGGGGGACTGGAGGGAGAGGGAGAAAATTTAGAACTCAAAATCTTATAGAAGTGAATTTTGAAAACTGAAAACAAACAAAATGTTAAAAAACCCTACACCAAAAGGATTCAGGCCAAACATCACCTTCTACGTGAAGTCTTTACTGATCTACCCAACTGCCCTCCCTATCAAACTGCCTTGGATGTAACTATTTTGCATACACTTATTTTTATCCTACATACTTCTGTGGACATATTGTCTCTCTTGGAATAGGTTTGTCAAGGTTGGGGACTAATTTTTGAAATTGCCAGAACCTACCAGAAAGTTGAGAACCATAGCAAGTGCTTAATAAATACTTCTTTGCCTGAGTGAAATAGAACCATAGAATGAACCTAGTGCATGACTGAAAACCCTTTTATTCAGCTCTAGATCTAGGATCCTATGAACCTATGACCTGGCATAAAATTCTGGTTGTTAGGGCCCCGCATTCCGCCATTGCCTTTGATTTGCTTTATTTATATTTCTAGGGGTACATATTGTTTCCTTTAGGACAGACCATCTGGTGTCTCTGTATCCCTAGTGCCTGGAAGATAGTAGGCACTAATTAATTGTTGATTTGACTCATATACCTCTTTAAAGGTTGCAAAGACCTTGTTCTCATTTGATCCACCCAATAACTCTTGGGAAGCTAAATGCAATCATTTCTATTTAATGATCAGATGCTTCTATTATTTCCTTAAAAAGAATGTTATTACTGGGGAGGGGGAGTGAAGGAGGGGAAAATAAAGATCTATTTGTGCAGAAATACTCATGGAAACCATATTCATACTAGTAAAAACCTAGAAAAATTAGCTAGGTTGTTTGTTGTTTGTTCTTCATTCTCAAAGAGGACCATGACATCAGGGAGGTGATGCCAGGACTTGCGAGTGAACTGGATTTAAGTGAGAGAGGGCTGTGCAAAGTCACCAGTAATCCTGTCATTGAAGGAAACCTAGAAAGACAGAGTGCAGTAAAGAGAAATCTGCCCTGATCTCCAGGGTCCTCTGGGACCCTGGCAAGTTTTTTTTAACCTTTGGACTCTAAACAACCGTAAGACTAATTTGTAATTCTCTACAACCAGGTAGATGTAGATGTAGGTGCCGATCTACATCACTGGAGGAAGTTTCTTCACTGGTTAGTTCCCTATATTATTTGTTCTCTTATATTTCCACTGAAATCAAGCCCTTCAGTTTAAACAAATCTTCACCAGAATCCCTGTAGTAAAATGCTCTGAAATGATTCCTTTTATTGCCTATTGACAAACAAGATGCATTTTTACAAAAAGTAAACACCAAGTGAGGGGGTAGCTTTCAGGGTCCCTTGCAGCAGTGAGAAACACTGCCCTATTCCAGTGACATCCCAGCTCTGGTCCTCATCCCTCTACCAGCACACATATGTGGCTAGGTAAGAAAATTGTAACGATCTGTTCCCTCCTGCCCCCTGCCACGACATGGAGAACAAGGAATCAGAGGGAACGTGGAAGGAAACAGAGCATGCTGGGAATTATTGTTTTGATTAATGTACAAATCTCCGTTTTCTTCTCAAGAGCATCATTGTCTAATGGCATATTAGTGACACACGAGATTAGATTAACAGTGTTCTCAAAGTATAAAGGGACATGATATTCCCAAAGGGGCTAGCCTAGTATGCAAAAGAGCTGAATATTCCCTTTACCCATCTCTGAGTCACTCTGATTTTTCCTTTAGAGGGGCCACAATTTGTACCCAATTTTATAGGCATTCAATGCCTATAAAGGTTAGCCTATTTAGGTTAGCCCTGCAAAGGCCCATTTTTCCTAATACTAAATCATTGATCTTTATACTGGCTTTGGAGCTTACATAGGATTTTATTTAAATTATCTCATTGGATTCTCACAACTGAGCTCTTCTCCTCCTTTCCTAGATGAGGAAGGTTCAAGAAGTAACTTGCCTACTCATAGGCCTAATCATGATGTACAGCTGGAAGGGACCCTAGAAGCCAAGTCGAATCCCTTCATTTTACTGATGAGGAGCTGAGGTTCACCCAGAGAGGTTAAGGGACTTTGGCCAGGTCACTTGGGAAGTGTCAGAGGTGTGATTTGAACTCTGGACTTCAAACTCCAAATCCAATGTTTTTGCCACTGCCCCATATTGTTCCTGATAGGCCTTCCTTCCTTATTATCCACATGGACTATTGCACTGACTTAATAGGTTTTCCCTGACTCCACTCTTACATTCCCAATCTCTCGTTAATACCAACTGGTTTATGGAGATCTGGTCGTATCATTCCTCTCAAAGACTTCAGTACTCCCTCTCTGTTTGCTCTGTGCAATTGCTCTGTGCAATCCTCATGCTTTTTGAGGATCCTGTGCTTTTTGTACCTCTGGGACTTTGCTCACTTCATTCCTTCCTTTTCCCTCTATAGCTACTGAATTCCCACTCATCCTTTAAAGCCCAACTCACTTGGCACCTCCTCAAACAAACTCCTACTGAACCCCCTCCCCGACCCCCACCACACAAACACAGTGGAGTACACATTTCTTTATTCTGTCCCTAGTGCACTTATATATTATGGTTATGTTTCTGTCTTATTCCACTAAATACTCCTTCCCTCCCCAGGATTATTTCTTTGTTAACTTTCACACTTTTCCACAATGCTCTACACGTAGTAAGTGCTTAATAAATGTTTTACTGAATCAAATTTATTGATGCAAAAAAAAGCAAAACTTGATTATGACCTCTGAAAGAAAGATGCTTAATAGGTGATTTATGGTCAAACACAGGTAAGATTCCCATGGGATGAAAAAGGCTTGGAGTGAATGAATATCTCTTATCAGTGCAATTCAAAAGTCCAAGATATCAAAGTTATTCTTTGTTTGAAAACCTTGGGGATGACAATGGCAAACTCAAATGCTTCTGATCCCTAAGGGCAGTTGGTCATGAAGTCACATGGTAGCACATGTGACAACACACCTTAACTTTGTATTTGATATTGGGATTGAACTTCAGTCAGCCCCTTGCTTTTCTTCAAGTGATAAGACAAACCTCTGACTGCCAACTTGACAGATGCAACTACCTTGGTCTTTTCTTTTTTTAGGTTGGATGAGAATTAATTTGAGTTCACAAGTATACAAGAAAAAAATGACACAGATCACTAGGACAAATGTCAATATCCAATTAGCTAATGAGATGTGTTCATCTCATTTCAACAGATTTTTCTAATTCCCCAAAAGCTAAGTGTCTTATTTGTATCTTTTCTATCTTTAATAGCTCTTTTTCTATTCCCTTAAGATGAATATCTTCTGCAGATCTGTCCTTGGTGTCAATTTTTCTATCTCTAAACTCTTTCTTGGGAGTCTCATTTGCTGCCACACTTTCAACTACCCCTTTTAAACAGATGACCAGGGTTGATTTGTAACTATTTCCTTGATCCCTTATAAACTATGAACCCCATTTCCAGCTGACTGTAGGCTGCACTTGAGGACGTAGAGGGTCACATGTATTCTGAAGTTGTAGGTTCCCCATCCCTGGATAGTGTTTGAAGTTTTGGAATGATATTTACCTTTTCCATCTGCCACACCTCTCATATTTAATTAGTTCCCAAATTCTTTCAATTCTTCCTTTACAACATCCCTCACCTCTTTTCTTTTCTCTCTATTGCCATTGCTGCTACACTAGTATTGCTAGATGGCACAGCATAAAAACTACTGGGTCTGGAGTCAGGAAAATCTAGGATCAAATTTGGCTTCAGACATGTACTGTGTCGTCCTGGACAAGTCAATTAATCTGTCTGCCTCAATTTCCTCAACTGTATAATGGAGTAATAATAGCACCTACCTCCCATGGTTGAGGTGTACTCTTGGTCTTTTTAAGACACAAGTCCAACCATTTGAGTGTTAGTCTAGGAAAATCTACCATTGCTTTGACTATGTGGGACTTTAAAAGGACAGCCAAGTGCTAGATGGACATTTTATTATGGTGTTAACCACGAAGGGCATTGCAGATGCCTAGCCTGGTAGCCTTCATGTCCTGTCTTTGACACCTGCTGTGTCACACTGGTTGCCTGATCTCGGGCAAATCACACTCTATGTCCTCAGACAACTTTTAGGGGCTGCCTGCCCACATGGGTAGGAGTTTCTTCATCCATCCACAGTGCAGTTTCACTAAGAAATCCACAGATTTGGTGTCTGAACAAAAACTGATCATTCTAGAAAGCTGCTAGATTGCTAGTTACCCTAAATGAGCTTTTAAAACTACTATTCTTTGCATGATCATTCAGCAAAAACCAGAATGTCTAAAGTACTAGGATACTTTCATCACTTAACAAGAATAACTATCAATAGTGTTATATTTTGTGTTTTCAGGTTTGCAAAACACTTTTCTCCCAATGACTCAGCAGAACATAGGCTCCCTGAAGGGAGATGAGAGGGACTGATTCATTTGGGGTCTTAACAACCCATGTCTAACACAGAACCTTGGCACATTATTAAGGTGTTTCCTGAATTGAATAACACTGGGAAAGTAGCAGTACAAGTATTATGCCCATTTCATGGAAGGGAAAATAGCCTCAGTGGTGAAATTTATTTCTTATCAATATGCAGCTGGTGTTAGAAATACTTGACCTGTAATCTTTAGGCACCAAACCCAGTCCACTGTCCTTCCCCACAGGGCAGAGTATCTTTGACATCTTTGGTGTCTGTACTAAATTCTTTAAGTATGTGACATGTTACAGTGAAGAGCTAGCATACAAAGTGAAGAAAATAAAAGGCATTTTAAACACATAGACAAGTGGCTTAATCAACACGAAACTTTTTAATAAAGAACACAAAATACCCAAAGACTCACTCTTGGAAAGGACACGTATTTACAATATTTAATTTACCAACTTCGGAAAGCCTCAGTACCCACTGTGAACCTGTTAGGAAACATGGCAAAGATTTCATGTGTGCTTAAGGGTAAAAGCAAGTCACGAGCCCTCTGAGGACTCTGCAGTGAAGAGCACATTCCCATATTCTATTGGCCAAGCTTTGAAAAGGCTTCCTAGGCTAGTTCCACCCCCTCCCCACACGCATCCTTCAGACATAACTCATGGAGAGTTGTTCTACAAAAGCCTATTCCATTTGGGATGGAATGCTGCTGGACTCTTGCAACTAAAACTGATCCAAAATAACATTGAATGAAGTGTCTGACTAGATGCTTCTGGATGGACAGGTGACATCTCAGTTTAATGTTAAACAAATGTTGATAGTCATGGGACTGGAAAAAAAAAATTCACAAGGACCAGCAAAATACAAATGAAAACCGCATTGAGTAATGCAGCTCCCTCATTTGTTATGGTCTTGTTTTCTCACAAATGATGGGCTTTGGCACGTCCATGTAAACCAGTGAACAGAACATGTGTATCATATTTCTGCAAATTCATTATTCAAGAGTGGTCATTTTTTCTTAACTATCCAAAATTGAATTGAATAAAAGTGAAAGGCAAAGTTTATGGGTGTATATATATATACATATGTGCATGTGTGCATGCATGTATAGTCACACAACACACACACACATATATATATTTAAAATCTTCAACCTACAGATAAATAGAATAAAATGTAATTTCTTATGAACTCAGTTGCTGTGAATTGCATGCAAGAGGTATTCTCTTTGTAATCTATGGCTAGATGCTGACACAGATGTGTCAGTTGTGGAGCTGGCCTGGGTGCCCTGAGACTGGCATAACCTCAGCTTGGCTTGAGGATCTCCCAAAGGAGATTGCTATGAGAAGGGGACTGATGCCCAAGCTACAAGAATTTCAGAAGAACCAGGCAAGACACACAGGATCCAAGAAGGGTGAGGATGGGAAACTC
>JAQQSK010007406.1:0-13991 GCA_028658325.1 Potorous gilbertii
TGAAACTTTTTTTTACTTGCCTATCAGAATATTATACATTGAAATCTCACCTGGCCCACAGTAAGAAGTTGTTAGTCTTGTGTGACACTGACTGTACTTCTTTGGTACTAAAGCATTTCTTTTTGATGCTTTTAAGTATTTTTTCTTTGATGTGAGAGTTCTGAATTTGGCTATGATACTGTTTTGACTTCCTTTTATAGTCAATTTCTAGAGGTCATTGGTGGATTCTTTTTATTTTTACTTTGTCCTCTGTCATAGATTTAAAGTTTTCATTTATAATTGCTTATAAAAATGTTAATTTTTGTTTTTAAATCATTGTTTTCAGAGAGTCCAATGATTATTAAAAAAATCTTCCAACCTCTTTTTCCAGAACAGTTTTTTTAAATCTTAAATCTATCTTAAATTATCTTGTTTTCAATTTTTAATTTCGTTTTATAATTTCTCACTCATGAAATCACTAGTGTTTGTACTGCTTTAATTTTTCAGGGACTGCATTTCTTGGGTTAGGTTTATCATTTCATTTTTAAATTTTATCTCTAGCTTCATTTCTGCAAGCTATCATGTCATTGTGGAAAATCCTTTTTTTTTCCCTTGAATCTTTTCTTGCAGTTAAGAGTTGTTTCTTCTTTTTTGGAGATATCTAGATTGGCAATTAATTTTTGATACAAGTCAGTATTTTCTTTTATTAAACTATCCAGATTTAATCCCTGAATTGGAACTCTGTGTCAGGGCCAGCCTCCACTCTGCTGCACTTGTGGGTAGAGTAGGGTGGTGCTTCTTGGTTGTAGCCTGGACCGCTTTGCTGTCTTCCACCTCCCAGTGTTAGGATATCCTGGGTTTTTGAAGCTCACAGTGTAGGATATTCAGAGCTCATTCTGGCATATCAGGAAAGAGTATTAGGAATCTCAAAGTTCTTAGGACTGGGGTTCCCAGTCTGAGCACTATGGTACAGTACTTGTTAGTTTTTTACCAGCTGTTTCTCCCTCAAACTTCCAAGGCAGCCACATTGTGACTGTCTCAGAGGAGCCCTCCATTTCTGTTAACTTCTGTTGCCCTGTTTATGGTCAGCCTGGGAGAGGGCGGCATTAGTATTTCTGGGAGATGAGGTAAATCTTGCCCTTTCCATGGCAAGTCTATGGTTGACTTTCCATGAAGTCCTGGAGTGGAAAATGTCACTTCCTATAGTTCTATACTGAATTTCTTTATCCTTAACTATATCTAGTGTAGATTTCAGGATTATGTTGGAGTTATGTGGGAACTGGGCTCTCGGAAGGGGTACAAAACACACAAAACCACAAGTCATTTGCAGCAGCTTTAGCTTTCAGGTCATCATCCAAACCCCATTCTCCATCTCCTACCACCTAATTTCTTACTGCCATTCTCTTTAATTCTTCTACCCCAAAGTCTTTAACCCTAATATTTAAGATGAAGCAAAGTTTGGGGCTTATGGAAAGCATTTCAGAAAATGTTTGAAAGGGTGTTCAGCATTTGGTTGGGACTTTGTATAACTGTGATCTCCGATTCCCTCACTGCCCAATTGTCTTTCAGGTCATCTCTTCTGCCCTAGACATTTTCTCTTCTTCTACATCTTGGGCTCTATGTTACCATCTTCTTTTGAATCCTTAGCCCCCTCATTGTATCACCAATTGTGCCTTGTCAAGCCTTAGTCTTCAGTCATTCCCATTCACGCACTGCTGAATAAAGATGGAGAAAATCACGCAACGTTCTGACTGGGGTGAGTATAAATCTGTTATATAAACTCAACTGGTCCCTCATTACTGCTGGGCAATTCTTCTTTACTCAATTCTTCATAGTGATTCTTCTAAACCTTTTCATCCTTTTTCATACATACCGTGTTTTCTCTTCTTCCCATCCTCTCAGTTGAGAATCTTGTCTTCTGTTCTACTGGAAAAAATTGAGGCCATCTCTCTTTTCTACCCCCATCCTTATTTCATCTCACTCAGATACCTTTTGTCACAATCTCCTCCATCATCCCTGTCTTACCCCAAGAAGGGGTATTATTACCATATATGTATGTATGCATGCATGTATGTATAGCATACATGTATCTATCTATACTCAGAGGCACAGACCATCTAATCTGCTCGATTTTTCCTGCCTGGGCTATGTTACTCCTTTTTAGGCAACTTGATGACCCTCTGCTCCTGGGAACCAATCATATTAGTTCTGGACTTAGTGCAGACGCAATCAGCTTTAGCACCACACCATGCAGAATGGACAAACTCAAGGGATCACTTTAAAAGATGTTTTTTTAAAAAAATTCTCTAGATTACATGGATATAATTCAATAGCTGGGTCCTTTCTAGTCAATAGGAACCATCTAGTTTTAGTCAATAGCAAGCTTCTTTTGGAAACTGGAGTATGAAACTTGTGTAGATCTCTTTCCTTTCCTTAATACCTCAAAAGGCACCTAAATGATATTAAAATTAGTACTTTTCACTTCTGAAATAGATCTACATGTCTACATGTTCTTTCTATTTTGTCTTTACCTTTAAATTCATAACTTGCTAAATTAATCAAACTTTTCTAGATCTAAACATATATAGACTGAGACAAAATATTCATCACTTCTTTGAGAAAGATTCCGTTGGACAATTTACAATTGCTCTGATTACTGGAAAAACAATACAAAATGACATTATTCTCACAACAAATAACATTAACAGAGGTCTCATAAGAAACCAAACCATTCTGACCATTTTATGGGAAGAAAAAAATATTATGAATATTTCAGAGATATCACTTCAATTAAATGAGGCCATAAGAAGAATTTACATATGGAATTGAACATTTTTTTTCCTACCAACTTTTGAGTAACTACACTGTAGTTGTTAGAAAACCAGAGACCAGATTATAAATCCATATTATGAGAAACAAGTCATTTAGCTCCCATTAATTTTTTTGTTCTCCTACTCACTGAAAATGAAAATGGCATTTTAGCATTTCATAAGACAGAAGTAAAAGACCCTGAAGGCTTTAAAGTACTTTACTTGCAAATTATCATGAAATAGTCAGTAAACAAAGCGTATGCTCCACTAGATATAATAAATTTACATTTAAATATATTGCTAAATATGAATTTTAATAGCATCAATTCATATTATAGCTGAGCCACAACCACAGATCTGTATGGTCAATTAGAACGAATATTGTAGAGGAATACATTCAGGAGCTGAACAAAAATTAACAACCTAAATTTATTTAAAATAAGCACGCTTCTGACTATAAAGTTTACCAACTATTACAGTTATCAGAGAATTCTGAAAGAATCTAATTTTCCATATCAAAAACACCAAGATAGAATATGGAAAAAGAGTACAGTATTTTCTGACTCCAAATTCTATAGTTTTAGGTAGTTTCAATGAAAAATAACTAATACCTCTTAGGAGAGATTATTCTTCTAATAACATTTCAATTTAGTAAATTATAATAATACGATAGAAAAAGCACTGGATTTGGAGTCTTTTGAGGACCCATGTTAAAATGCTGGCTTTGCTACTTACCCCTTAAATGACTTTGGGCAAGTGACTGAGCATCAGTTTCCATATGTACATAAATAAATATTCACATGATGAGGGGTGTGGTAGGACAGAAGTTTTATGGCTGCAGCTTCCCTGACACAGCATCCTGCTACACACAAGTACCTGTGGCCATAGCTTCTCTGATGCACTTTCCCAGCTTAATGCCAATAGAAGGCCCAAGCCATTTGAGATTTAGTCCTTTCGGACTTGGTGGGTATCTGAGACATTAAGTAGCTGGCTATACCTTGATGACTGCCTATCACTGCAGTAGATACTTGTTGCATATCCTTACTGTGCTGGGCAAAGTAAATCCCACCTTTTATTAAATGTTCAGTGATTCATAAACGTCTCATTTTGTCCCTGCATCAAACCTGAACAAAGAGAGTTTGCACCAGACAAGACTCTCAGTTCCCTGACAGCTCCAAATTTATGATCCTGTGAAAGAATCAGCATGCCAAAATTTTAGAAAGGAAAAGTCTTTAAGGGTGTGCGCTGACATCTTAATAATGAAGGGCCTTTAGCAAGATGAAAAGGAAAAATAAAGCCAAACAAAGAAAACAAACCAATAAATACAAAATAGTTGGCCATCCAAAGAATATGGAGATGAAAATAAAAATTTAAGATATATCACTTCAAGAATTTAGACTTCCTTAGTTCATAGAGTCGAAAATGGGGAACATATTGTTGTCTATTTGGATAACACATGAGTTTCCTCAGCTTAGAAACTGATTGAAAATGCAGTCATTGAAAATTATTTCACTGCTTCCTAATTTTTAAATATCCATTTTTCCCTGAGTGCATATGCTACTTCCCAAACCCACCTATCCATACTTTTCTTCTTCCCAGTTTGTACTAGCCAGTGACAGGGTGTTGTGAACACAACATCTCCTTTTTTCATTTATATGTTTACTTCTGGTAAAAGTAAAGCTATGGTTTCATTACAGAGATTATTATAAAATTACATTCTTTTCTACTTTAGCTGCTTTGTGGAAGTCAGAACATATAGGTAGTGAATGGGTAGGAATCTGTAAAGAAATGTCTCTTCTTTTTCCCAACATGATCAAAAGCTAGTTGTTATGAACATATATGGAATATTCAATTCACTCATTCAGTAATCATTTATTAGGCATCTAGTAGATAAATCCAACATATTATGTGCTCTTGGGCAAATCATTTAACTTCTAGGTGCTCTAGAACAGAGACATCAAACTTTAGGCTTGCGTAGCCTGAAGTGTGCCAGCCAAACTAGATTAGGATGCAACTGGAAAAAGTTTAACAAAATAAAAATACAATACACTGCAGATGATGTTAATTTGGGATTCTTTAAGTCAGTTTGTGGCCTGTAGGGATCCTTTTCTATTTGAGTTTGACACCACTACTCTAAGAAGCTCACTGCAATGCCAAATTACAGAGGAGGTGCCCATTTGTACAACTTCACCTGGGAGTTGCCTAACCCAACGAAATCAAAGGCTCAGTCTCTATGTAGTAAGCAGTGTGCAAGGCGCTGAAGAAAATCCTCATCTGAAAAATGAACTGGAGAAGGAAATGGCAACTACTCTGGCATCATTGCCAAGAAAATCCCAAATGGGGTAATGAAGAGTCAGATACAACTGACACAACTAAATTAAGAAAAACTATATGAATATGAAGAATACAGTGAAACAAGAAGACATGAACTGATCCAGAAAAACATTACACAATAACCAGAATGATATAAATGGAAACAACGAGAAACAAAACCGAATGCTTTGTAATTATCATGACTAAGCATGGCTATGAAGGAGAGGAGTGGCACCTCCCTTCTTTGCAGAGATGGAGGGCTATGGGTGTGCAATTTCCCTTGTACTCTTTGCTACCAGGGTTGATTTTCTGGGAAATGAAGATGATGTAAAACCAAGAAATAGCAATAAAAATGTGAGAGTGGGGGAAGGAGAGTATGCTGGTTCCATGCTTATAGAAACCTTACAAAGGCCTTTTGACCTGAAATGTTTGAATGTGTCAGCTTAGTACTGTTCATTATAGCATCACAGATCTAGAGATGAAAGGTACTTCAGGGATGATTTAGTCAAATCCCTTCATTTCATAGATGAGAAAACTGGTGCCCAGAGTGGTTAAGTGGCTTGCCCATGGTCATGGAGAACCTGGGTCTCTGGACTCCAGGCCCAGTGCTTTTTGCACTGTACCATATTGCTTTGATCATACAGCTTGACACTGGCTAACCAACTGGCAGTTTTTTCTTCTGTTTTTCTATGTCCACTTTATTCCAACTCATTTCTCTGAAAAGCAGATATGGGATGACCTACTCAGTCAAAAACAAAACAATCATAATAATTTATAAGCAAACACAGCTTCATTTCACTACATTTATTTGTATTTTATAACTTCAAAATTATCTTTTAATTTCTTTCTGAGTTATACGTGTGCATTAACACATGTATATAAAATCTCTTTTGTAATCCTTTAAAACTTTATTTGGGATACCTCACATTTTTGGTGTACAGAAGTTCACTTTTATTTTTTTCAGTGCAGTATGACACATATATTTAACATATTTCCTAGGCTTGGTCTATAGGAATTATTCACATTTTAAAAATTAGGAATGGAATGCCTTAACACAGGAAATTTAAAACAACAACCACCTGGCTTTGAGTTAATACACAGTCATCTTCATAAACTAGAATGAATGTAACAGTGCATATGCTTAAATGAAGCACGTGGATAGACACATTCCAGATGTTTAATCCATTCTATGAACACTTTGCTTTTCATTGTGGTGGGGCTAAGTCCATTTGCCTCAAGATATACCAGAAGGTTACTTCCAGAAGTAGGGAGATCACATTTGAATGACAAAGCTTCTATATCTTTTATTCTCCTTTGTAACGAGGAGGTCTTTTTTCTTTAAAAGCCAGAAGACCTTCAAGTCTGTCTTTAGTTGGAATAGTCTAAGAACAAAAAATAATGTGTAAGTGCTAGAATGACACATCAAAGAGAAAAATATATAAACTCTATGGTTCTTTAAACAAGATATAGATCATAAAATTCACATGAGAAGAAAAACAAAAGAAAAATACAATAATAATTTTCAAAATTCTCTGTTATTCCCCCTTCAAGTACAGTTTGAGTGATTTTCCCCCCTTTGTTATATGAAAATGTCTATTTCTAAATTATTCAAGAAATAACAAGTACTTACTAAGCAGGTGGAAGTCACATTTTAGAACAACACAAAAATATATTTTGCTTTTTTAGTTAAGTGCAGACATGACCTAAAATGAATTTAAATTTTGTGGGGAAAAATGATAAAAACTCACATGATTTATAAATTGCACCTAATGCCAAAGTAAATACACTATTTAAAATAGTTATTTCAAAAGGCTGGGACTCAGAACTATAGTTCATTCTATCGAACTTTTGACAATGAAGAAGATATTAACTAGGTAGATAACTAATTTCAAAATCCTGAATTTTGCTCAAGGACCAATCAATAATACACTTAGGCGTGGAACAATCATGTCAAACTCAAATAGAAACAGATCTCTGACAGCTAGATATTGGCTTAAAAAACCACAAATTAACATTATCAGTGTTACATTGTATCTTTATTTGTTGCGTTAAACATTTCCCAATTACATTTTATCTTGTTCTCACCAGTACTGGGAATACAGGCTTCAGGCTCTGCTCGCCTTGGGTTTGAGACCTCTCTTGTAGGATAAGAACTACACTCGACTAAATGACCAGATCACTACTACAAACACACAGAACACCAATGTAAATATTTAAGAAGTGTTCATAACTAACAAAAACTAGTCAAGAGAACTGGTCCAACTTGGGGGACAAAGGAATTCACTGGTAATGCAAAATTACTAAAAAGCACTTGTTTTAATCCATATTTCCATAACTCTTGTTGGAGTTATTCACATCAAATTAACAAACATAATAAAAATATACTACGAGCCAAGAACTATGTTAATTACTAGGCTTAAACAGGGGAAAAAATGAAGTCCCCGCCCTCTAGAAGCTTACATTCTATTATTGTTAAATATAATTTTTAAAACTTTATTGAAATGTAATTTAACTTTAAAAATTACCTGGGCATAACAAGCTTCTTCTATTGCTAAACCTGTGACTAAGTCCACCTAGGAAAAAAGATATTACTTATTTTGGAAAGAAAATAACTCACATGATACACATACTGTATAACCCAATTATTTTAACCTCCCAGAATTAGAACCATAAGTTTTTGTGGAACACATGAGAAACATCTTTGAATTTTCAAAAGTTAACTGTTTTGCAAACATTAGACATTCTATTTACTAAAATAATCTTTTAAAAACAAGTTCTCTTTTCTCCTCTGAACCTGTAAAGATAATAGTTATATATTTTCTTGGTCCTAGAAGGAAAGGATTTCTCTTCATCTCTTGTCACAATTTAACTCGAAGAATGCCTTGTGTTGAATAAAGAGAAAATAGAGATGCAAGAGATAGAAATAGTAGGATACTGTCAAGTCAGTGAATATGTGATGTTAGTGGGAGGGAAGAATAGAGGGTAACAGGAAAGTTGAGAACCTGCAAGACTGATGGTACCCTTGATAGAAATAAGGATTTTCAAAGGAGAGGTGGGATTGGGAAGAAAGACAAGATCTACAACATGATTCACTCTGTCCTACTACTCACCAGACACTGCCTAGAAAGCCAGAGCTATCCCAAGGGTAACCATCACAGCCTCTGGGGCCAAGGTTTGAGTTTGCTAGAAGGAATGAGAGAATTTTCTTAAAGGCGGTTCCTGAGTGTGTGTGTGTGTGTTCATCCTTCGTTGCCAAAGAAGAGCATGCTATCAAAGAAATGATGACATGACTTGCACTTGACTTTGAGTGAGGTCACTGTGAAGGTCACCAGCCTCACTTCTCCTCCAGCGACATCTGAATCCAGTGACCAGATAGTCATCAGGATGCCTAGAGATGACCCAGGATGAGGCAGTTGGGGTTAAGTGACTTGCCCAAGGTCACACAGCTAGTGAGTGTCAAGTGTCTGAGGTGAGATTTGAACTCAGGTCCTCCTGACTCCTGCACTGGTGCTCTATCCACTGTACCACAAAGCTGCTCTGGGTTCCTGAGTAGTGACTAAGTTATATCTATTCTGAGGGACTGGAACCTGATACAAAAGGGGAGAGACTGGGAGCCTACACAGTGATGGAAGCAAAAATGGATAGGAAAGGAAAGAATTGGGCAGCATGGATGATAACAGGTAAAGGGGTTGTTGAGGCTGACTATTTGTGAGAAAAGCGGGAATGCAATTCATCTTCTCACCCTCTCAACTGACTACATACTCTCTCAGGTGCATGAGTCACCCCACAGTCACCCGAGGATAAGTTCATTAAATGTTTACTATGTGAACTAGAACTGCTATGCAAAACAGTCATTGATCTATCAGAACACACCAAGAGAGACAGCATGGAAATATTTACGTGTGTGTGTATGTGTAAAATATATACATCCTATATGTATGTGTGTGTGTGTGTGTGTGTGTATGTATGTATGTAGACAGAGGGAGAGAGAGAGAGAGAGAGAGAGAGAGAGAGTGGATGGAAGGCAATTTTAGAAGGAAAGGCCCTAGAAACTTGAGGGTAGGTAACACAAGTAAGGGCCACAAACAAAAGGTAGGATCTGAGCTGAGTTTTGAAGGAAATGAGGGAAAGCAAGGGGTAGTAGGGGTGAGGAGCATGGTACCACTGAGCTGAGTATGATTACTGAGGTACCAAATTAAAAATCAGTAGCAACCACAACCTCAGAAGAATAAAATCAACAAACAGAGCTACGAAAAGAATAGTCACATATTTTTCTAAACAGCAAATCACTGTATTAAGTGATATTTTCTTTATTATTTTATATTTCATTTAGACACAAAAAGCACTTCTCAAACACTCAAATAACTCCTCCCCACAGGTTCTGCAGAATATTATTTCCCAAGAAAAGATTAGACTCAACTGCCTAACATGTTCGTGGTGATTACGTCTAATAATGAATTCATGTTATTATTCACTTTTCTGGTTTAATAGCATTTAACAAGAAAGAACCAACACTATCTGTTATATTTGACCTGAATTTTACAACAAGATATAATTTTTTCCCAACTTATTTAGTTTTCAACATTCACTTCCACTAGTTTTATGTTTTCTCCCCCTCCCTGCCACCTCCCCCACAAGACAGCATTCAATCTGATACGGGCTCTACACATACATTCCTGTCAAATATATTTTCACATTGGTCTTGTTGCATAGAAGAACTATAACAAATGGGAAAAACCATGAGAAAGAAAAAAACAAAACAAAATGAAACAAAAAAGAAAACAGTCTGCTTCATTCTGCATTCTAATCCCACAGTTCCTTCTCTGGGTGTGGATGGTATTTTCCACCATGATTCCTTTGGAACTGTTTTAGGTCCCTGCCTTGCTGAGAAGAGGTAAGTCTATCAAAATCAGTCACTGCACACTGTGACTGTTTCTGTGAACAATGTTCTCCTGGTTCTGCTCACTTTACTCAGGATCAGATCATACAGGTCTTTCCAGGATTTTCCAAAGTCTTCCTGTTCATCATTTCTTATAGCATTATAGTATTCCATTACATTCATATACCACAACTTGTTCAGCCACTCCCCAATTTATAGGCATGCCCTCAATTTCCAGTTCTTGGCCACCAAAAAAAGAGCTGCTATAAATATTTTTGTACACTTGGGTCCTTTTCCCATTTTTATAATCTCTCTGGGATACAGCCCTAGAAGAGGTATTGCTGGGTCAAAGGATATGCACATTTTTATAGGCCTTTGGGAAGAATTCTAAATTGCTCTCCAGAATGGTTGGATAAGCTCAAAGCTTCACCAAGAATGAATTAATGTGCCAACTTTCCCACATCTTCTCCAACATTTATGATTTTCTTATTTTATCATGTTAGCCAATCTAATAGGTATGATATGGTACCTCAGAGTTATTTTGATTTGCATCATTCCAATCAATAGTGATTTAGAGCATTTTTTCACATGAATATAGCTAGCTTTAATTTCTTGCTCTGAACAATGCCTGTTCATATCCTTTGGTTATTCATCAATTGAACTAGATATAATTTCAAAATCTATAAATAACTTACACACCTTAAAAAACATGTTATTTTAATCCTCTTTAAATTCTTTCCCACAACAACAAAGGTTCCAATGAACTTACCTCCATGCCTTGATTGATGGCTAGTTTTGCCACTCTCATTGCTACAGGCCCCTAAAATTCATAAGGAAGAAAAAGAGATTTTGGATGCCTATTTATGCAAATGAATCTGTTACATATCTAGCATAATGCAGAACTCCCTTCAATCACATCATACACCACAATAATACTTGTGAGGTACTGAAAATAGATTGTAGATTTCATTAGTTACACATATTCACAAAGATCTAAAAAACAAAACACTTAGATCCAAACATTAACATTGTGATGTTAATGGTTACAATTATTTAGATGTAATGTTACTGCTACATTAAATTTAAAATAATTTGTACCAATAAAAAACTTAGAAAGGAGGTTGAAAAGATGAAATTTAGGCATATTTCACCACAATAATAGCTCACTTTTATTTGGCATCCTTCCTCTCCATTATCATGCATAGTGAATTAGGTATATTAATAAAAATAAATACTATCAGCACACATGGTCCTGAAGTACTACACAAACAAGTTAGTGAGAGTAAAAAATGGAGAATGGCTAGGAATGCTCTCTTATAGCACTCAAAGTATCACTATATTCTTTAAGGAAGTCTAATTTGCTTACTACCACGTAAACAGAATTGAAGAAGAAACTGCCCGTGTTTGTGTGTGTTTTTTTTCTAATGGGTTAAAGATTGTTTATGAGTATCAAGTAACTTGTGATCTACTTGTATCTTTTCCGAACACTTAAAGAATTCACTAGAAAAGAAGGCCTTCTAGAAGTTTTTGGGAATCCTTATTACAGGTCATGCTAATTAGATTCTCTTTAAGTATCAAATATCTAAAACAATTTTTTCAATGATACTTTCCTGATACAATGCTATTTGGATGAGAAGCAGGTTTGGAAAGAAGACCCGTATTCAAATTCCACCTTGACAATTGCTAATCAGGTGACCAGGGAAAGTCTCTTAATCTCTCTGAACTTCATTCTGCTGTCTATGACTTACCTAACAATTTAGAGAGGAGGTGCTATTCTGCTTTAGATGAAGGGAATTCCCACACCTGCAAATCAGATTCTTAATTGTAGTTATAAGTTGAATACAACTTGTCTCAGTATCTGTTAGATTTTCTTATGAACAGGATTTTTGATTTAAGAGAGATACATGCTAAAAATATTAGCCAAATCATTTTTCCAGGAGTGATTTAATAATTATCTATTCTTATTTCAGTACAAAACTAAAGGAAAGTAATCTTTATTCCCTTTAATCATCGATTCCTTACTTCACTGTTATAACTTTCAAACTCTTTATGGTAAAACATTTTTGTATAAAATATAAAAGCTTTTTCAAAAAAATCTGCTTTGAAATCATGCCTGATTTAACTTCCATTATGAACAAACCTAAACTCCAACTTACCATATATTCTTCTCTATTCTCAGGTGTAAAATGAGAATTTTAGACACTTTGGGCTCAGCCAATATAGAAATTAAATAGATGAACACTATCTTTAAAAATATTTATCTATTATTTTAAAAAATAATCATCAAGAATAAACTACTGTTTCTCCATATTCCATCTCAAATTTCATTTGGTAACATTTACAAATACTATCTTCATGAATTTATAAGTTTTTCAAAGTCTTCTTTCTAACCTTCCCTGGAATATAAGTCTTGCGAAGAAACTCAGAAAACAAAGAAAAATATAAAACAGCCTAAATCTGAAGGCATGCTTTTAACCTTGAGCAATTGTAGTTCCAAAGCAGAAAAAAAAACATGCTAAATATATTAGGGGACAGATGATTCTAGGAATCATACAGTTTTTAGATTGTCTATAAATGTTAACTGATTCTATTTATAAACATGGATCTTTTTCACTGATCAACAAATGAATGTATTACAGGAGACAACAACTCATAAAAACTTGGATATTTTCAATAAATGGAAAGATACCTTTGAATTAGATTTCTTTGAAAGGAAAATAAAGGAACTGGCATTTTAAATACAGGTTTTATCATGCAACCAAAGGCAACAAGAATGCAACCAAAGGCAACAAGAAATGTCATTTTTATGGCTCATTAATGCTTCTTCTATGCAACACTCATGACAAACATAGGCAAAAGAAAGCTACCATGAAGACAACTGCAGCTTATGTGTCAACATTTATTGAAGAAAATAGGGAGGTAGAGAAATTCTAAGAAAAACTTGAGAGTAAAGAGAGACAGGAGTTGATTAGCACCAAATAGTATTATAAAAATTAAACAACTTGTATTTTAATAAGTAGTAAATGTATTTTAGTAAGTAGCAATAAATAGTTAATAAGTAGTCATTTTCTACATTAAAATACAAATAAGTAGTAAATGACTAATTGCTGATATGAGCATCATTTTAAAGTTAGTTGTCCTTCTAGCTGTCCATTATTAGATCACTGACTTTCTAGAACAAGCATAAAAATCAATTCCAAATGAGAAAAATAAAATGAGAAGATAAGGTATGCAACAAAGTCAATTCCAAATGCATCTATTTACAAGCTATTGATGCCAAAAAATATGAAATGTATTAAAGAATGGATATCGATAGAGACTACCATCACTTCTTAAAGAATTCAAAGCATGCAAATTGGTGGCCATGAAGAGTAAAGCATATTACTTTATGCTGCCTCTTCCAGCAAACATGGCAGAAAAGAGCAACAAGAGTTTAGAGTGTGAACTCATTTATAAAACCTTATGGAGGAAAATTGTTAGGCTTCCTCTAAGGCAAAAAAAATTCTTTAACTTTTTTCCTTAAACTACCTTTTAAAAAAATTAGAACTATCCAAAAATTGAATAGGTTGCTTCAATGAAGCAGTGGGTTTCCCCATCACTGGAAGTCTTTGAGCAAAGGTTAGACGACCACTTGTCAGGTATGTTGTAAAAAGGATTCATTATGACCAATGAATTTATTTCCAACTCTGAAATTTTGCATGTGA
Source organism: Potorous gilbertii (assembly GCA_028658325.1). Lineage (NCBI taxonomy): Eukaryota > Metazoa > Chordata > Mammalia > Diprotodontia > Potoroidae > Potorous > Potorous gilbertii. The sequence continues at coordinate 13,686 of JAQQSK010007406.1, forward strand.
AGATAATGAACAAAATAGTCCTTAAAGAAAGCAAGCAGGAATGAAGAGGAAAAACAACTTTGCAGAAACTTCAGAGAGACAAGTAAGTTATACTGAGGATCCAATTTAATCCCTAGATTAAACTGGAAGGACAACAGATGAAATGTGAAACAAATCTATAAAGATTTTTATAACCAAGTTTTCACCACAAAAGACAATGGAACTCCCACATTTAGATTTGAATATTAGTTTTCTTTATGCAGTATGAGTTAGTAAGAATGCTAATAAGAAAACCGATGAGAAGAAAAAGCTGAACTGGATCAAGTA
>JAQQSK010007407.1:0-13991 GCA_028658325.1 Potorous gilbertii
GGCCAGTGCATGGGTGATGGCTTAGGACAAAAGTGAGAGTTGGAAGGATAGAGTTCACAGTGAGGGTACAGGAACAGAATTAGGGGTCCTAAGCCAGAGGGAAAGATAGAATGAAAAAAGATTATGATTAGCTAAAAGAATTTAAGAGTCTATGAACCTGAAAGTAGAACACTTATGGGTGATGACAAGGTCCAGGCTACAACCATTTCTGTGTACAGCTGATGTGTGGTAGATGAGTAGGTCATGGGGAATGCATAGATTGAGTAATTGGAAAAATGAAGTATTTAAGCTCCAATATGTATGTTAAAGGTCCCTAGTATGAATGTAAGAAATGAGGTGAATGAAAGACTGAGTCAGGCACTGTTTGTTTGACCTTCATTCTTGAAGACAATCCATGATATCAGGAAGGTGATGACTTGACATGCAAGTGAATTGGATTTAAGTGAGGCAGAGCTATGCAAAGTCATCAGCCTCACTCTCTCTTCTGCAGCCAGTGGCAAGATAGAGATCAGAACGACTGGAGATGGCCCCAGAAGAAGTGGGAGACCTTAGCCTTTTTAAGCTAAGGTCTTTCCCAGGTCTCAGTTCGTCTAGGCTACACCCTTTCATTGATTGTCTAAGTAAGAAATTCTTTTACCTATTCAAAAAAAAAATCAGTCAGGGAGGGGAAGATCTTCAGGGTTTCTAGCTAGAGCAAAAGCAATTGCTATTTAATTTACTCTGAGCCATCAAAACCCAAACAATAACTAACAAAGGCTTGGGCTGGGATTTATTATTGGCCCATCAGTGAGAGCCAGAGTGATTGGGGTTTAAGGCATACTCAAGTAGCTCCTTTTGAATCCTACAGGCTTACCCAAAGCCTGGTTTTTCCAGAGCCCTGTTTCAAGAAATCCACTTTCTTTTGGGCAAAGCACCTACATGTAGGTGCATGATTCCGCAAGTGGACAAAGGAAAGGAGGAAGAAGGGGGGAAAAGGAAGGAAGGAAGGAAGGAAGGAAGGAAGGAAGGAAGGAAGGAAGGAAGGAAGGAAGGATAGAAGCTAGCCTTTGCTTCAGGAAGACCTAGGTTCAAATTCTGCTGTGTGACCTTGCTATTTGTCTTTCATTCTCAGTGACATCAGAAAGATGATGTCTGGACTTGCGAATGAATTGGATTTAAGGGAGGCAGAGTCTCACTCTCTCCTCCAGAGCCAGGCACTGAATCCAGGAGGAAAAGTATCCTAGGGAATCAATCTATAACAGCTAACAGAATGTTGTTTAGGTGATAAATTTAAAATAAATAAAACTCCAAAGGGGAATAGTTACTCAGGAATGGAAGTAGTAGGCCATGAGGATTAAGGAGTATTCTGAAATCTCCAATGATCAGTGAGTCAAAGGATGTGAGTAACACTGGAAATTGTGTCTTTCCATGTTCTTCTAAGATCATTGAGCCCATCATTTCTTATAGCACAGTAGTATCCCATCATAATGATATACCACAAGTTGTTCAGCCATTTCCCAAATGATGGGCATTCTGGTTCTTTGCCACCTCAAAGAGAGCTGCTATAAACATTTTAGAATATATAGGTTTCCCTTTTTCCCTAATCATTGGAAATAGACTTAATATTGGCATTGCTGGGTGAAAAATGTGAATATAGAAACAGTAAGATTTGAGACTTGATATGTGTGATGAGGATGAGAGAGGAGTTGAGGATGATACCATTCCAAAAAGCACAGTGGAAAAGTTGGGTAGAGCCATAGCAGTACATAGGGGAGTGACATAGTGTCATAGAGTACATAGTGACAGTAGGATAGAAAGAAGTAAGAGAGGATACTACTGGGAATGAAAAGAGCTTGTACAATGCCAAGGTTCAGAATCACTAGGCTGGGAAGAGTATGATGGAGTGGGAGCATGCTAACCATTGACCAATGAGTCCAGGCTGATCATCAGTGGCTAGAGAGAGGTCCATTAAGGGAGACACATGATTAGACTGTACAAGTATCTCCCTTGATGTACGATCTGTACAAATCCAACCTCTGAAACTTACTAATTGTGTGCCCTGGGGCAAGTCATTTAAGTGCTCTCTGTCTTAGGTTTGTCATCTGTAAAATAAGTACATTAATAGCACCTACATAACAAGATTGTTGTGAGTGGGAATTGAGATATTGTTCATAAAAGCCTTTGCAGATTTTAGAACTTTTAAACTTGAGGGGTTATTATTTCTCTGCTGGCATGGCCTTCCAGACCCAGGGTCACCTTCACACCTGGATGAGGCATCAGAGATGGTTCTATTGGTATTTAGCAATAGAGTGCAGTTTTATCTTCAGGTGTATGCAGAGGCAATTTTCAATGGGAATTTTAAAACACAAAGTTTGCAATTAGAAATTTGTCCCTGAGCAATACAGTGGCTCCAAGAAGGAGCCTCTGTAACTGGATACGAGGAAGTGCATTTGTCCGGCTTTGGGTGAATCAGCAAAATCGCTTTTGTGATTCAGCCAGAGCAGTCCATCCTTCCATTTGAATGGTTTTGAGTTACTGGGAATTGTACTCTTTGGGGGTTAAATTTCATCCATCATTAGGGTAGATAATGAGCCTCTAATGTACCACTAGACCCCGGAATGTTAGGGAAGGGATTTTTTTTTTTATAACTGAGGTTCTTAATCTGATGTCAATGAACTTTTAAAAAATATTCTGATAGCTTTACTTTAATATAATTGATCTCCTTTGTAATCTTATGCATTTTATTATATGCATTTAAAAATATTATTCTGAAGTGCTTTGGTACATAGCCCAGGTGGCCAAAGCGGTCCATGACACAGAGAAGTTCATAACTTGTGCTTTGGAAAAACTGGAATGGAAAGTTTCACAGAAGATACTGCAAACTAGAAAATGGGCTTCCCATTATTGTGCTAAGAGGTTGGAAACAAAATATTTACACATGACTTCAGTAATCTGATTTCTGGGTGATTAGTCCAATTGAATTATTTTTCACAACAAATGAAACTGGGGTTTGACAAGCTGGAGGAAAAGAAAGAGTGAATGCTATGCATCTGTTCATTAGCATAGAACTCCCGTAATTACCAGAGCCCTAGTCATTACGCAGCTGCTTCCAGCTGCAGGTGTGAAACGCTGTGTGACTTGGAGGAAACTGTGAGGTGGGAGAAGTATCAAAACTGTACATTAGTGTGGAGAATACATGGACCGGTGGGGGGAGGTGGGAAGAAGGAAGAAGGAGAGTGTGAACTGCTGAATATTGCTGCTTAATAAAAGTTGGGAATAATTATACAAATGTATTTTTCCTGATAGTATTCATCATTTTAAAGATAAATTATATCGACTACACATCTATAACTTAGATAGAATTGCTTGCCTTTTCAATGGGGTGGGGTGGAAGGAGAAAGAGAGAGAATCAGTTTTAAAAGTGAATGTTAAAATTTGTTTTTACATGTCACTGAGAAAAATTAAATACTAAATAAAAGCTAAAAAGATAAATTATATTGATATTTTTAATTTTTAAATACTACTTCTTCCAGTGTTCCTCTTCTCTTCCGTCCCTTCCCAAAAAACTATTCCTTATAATAATAAAAAAAAGAGAGGGAGAAAGAAAAGGTCAGCATAACTAACCTTTATGTCGAAAAAGTATGACATGATAAGCTTAGATTTACAATCCACTCGATTATAAACTCCTTCAAGACAGGAAGTGTCGTTTGCCTCTTGGCAAGGTAGCTCGAGTTGAAAGAAACTTTTAAATATACTTCCAAAATACTTGGAACTCATACTTGGAAACAAAACCCAGTTATCCCTAATGGATGTCAAAATTGTATTCCCTCTAAGTATCTCCAGTCTTACAGTGAAAGGAGGGCTTGATTTGGAATCAGATAATCTGTGCTCAAACTCTACCTCTGCCATTTATTGCCTGTTCTCTCAGCCAAGTCAATTAACTGTTCTGGGCCTGTTTCTTCAACTATCCAAGGAGAGGCTTAGACTAGACCATCCCTCCATAACAGGGCTTTTAACTAAGCCTAGGGGTGTGTTCCATGCTACTGAGCTGTCCTTTGAGCTGACAGAGACAGTGGGTCCTTGATACTACAGACTGTGTGAAGGGAGGAGTTGATGCCAGAGATTCCATGGTCCCAAACACTATTTGGAAGAGTGACACATAGAAAGATTTTGGAAGCCGTAATTGTGTAGCGGAAGTCAGCTCCCCAACATGTCCTTGATTTCCAGCTTGTTTCTTTAGAGACTTTGGAGACTTTCCCTTGGATGTGAGTAGTCCAATTCTTTTGGTTAAGCTGAGATTTCATCTCACCCATTTAAAAAACTCATTCACTCTTGTGTGTTTTCTGGTATATTTTTATCTGTATAGCTTCTCTGGTTTCTATTTGTAATTTGTTTAGATAAATGTTTCTTCATTGTTTGCTATTTCTGATGGGGGTTTTTTATATTGCTGTTTATTTGTATTTCTGTATGGGGGTTTGGTGGGAAGGCAGCAACCCAGAAGTGTAAACTTGGAACTGCCCTCCTCACCTTAAGAGTGACCAGTAAAAACAAATGAATGAATGAATGAATGAAAAAGTGACTAGGACAGTAGGTTTTGCTCTGAATCTATTTGCCCTTAGACCAGAGATATGTGATGAAAGTTAGGCAAATGGATATAAATAAATCTAGGACAATACTCTCTTGGAGATAGGTGAGGGAAGGAGCAAACACCTAGCAACTACCCTTCTCTTGCTCCCCTCAAGTCTCACTTTGAGAGATATGGGCCAGGTTTCTATTTGTATTACCTGAGAGTCTCATTTAGACAATCCCTAAGGCCATACATATTTTGTATGACCATATGCAAATATTATATTTCCTCCTATAAATCTATGATCCTATGACCTTTGAAGACCTTCTAACTTCCCCAGTGCCTAGCAAAATACCTTAAACATAGTGTATTCTCTTCTTAATATTTTATCTTTACCCAATTATGTGTAAAGATAATTTTTAACATTCATTTTTTAAAAAATGTTAAATTTCAAATTTCTCCCACCTTACCTCACTCCTTCCCCCAGACAGTAAGCAGTCTGATATAGGTTATACATGTACAATCATGTACAACATATTTCCATATTAAACACAGCACATCCTTAATAAAGGTTTATTTAATTGGATTGAATTCTTCCCCGGGAAGAGTCTCTCCTTTTGCTTCTTGAATCTCTTCCTGAATAAGTCCTAACTGTTTTAATTCTTTGTTTAATAATACTTTCCTCCTTTTTTTAAAAAAAGGCAAAACAAAACACTTAAGTGTTAAGTATTTCCCTCAGATGAATTGCTTATGCATTAGAAAGAGATAGAGGCCTCTAAGAAGATCATTCTTAATAGGGTTATGAACTCCTTCCATCCACTTCAGAAACTTGTTAATATTGTACTGCCATATTTCACAAGAAGTTATAATTATTCCTTCCATATTATGGGGGTTAGAAACATAGCACCTGTGTAAAGCTTTTTGACCCTTCCTTCATCCCAGAGAAGTCTGAATTATTATGGTATTAAAAGATACAATATGTTGAAATTACGTAATACGACACAGATATTTTATGCATTTCTGAGTTTCTAAGTTTTTTCTAAGGCTTCCATGAAACTCTCAAAAAATTCCCGTTTAATTCCTTTTGCTGGCCAGTAATTTATCAAAATCACAATGAGGAAAAAGTCACAATGTGGAAGGGATAATTGTAGATTAAAAAAAAACACCATACATATTTGTATAACAATTTTTTATATCACCTACTAGTCAAAGTAAAAAAGTCATCCTTTGTTTAAGGACTATGGCCTTTATGACCTATACTCACCATTATAAGGATGTGTGATTTCATCCATGTGGGCAACTCCAAGTACAGATAATGGCTGCATTAACTTATAAAATAATGAACTTGTAGGGAGTTGCTTAATGCACATAGAAATAACATGGCTTTCCAGGTGTCACAAAGCAAGTATAAGAGACAGATTTCGAACCCAGGTTCAAGACTTCAGACCCATATTGCACACTGAGTACCCATATGGGAGTTGGGTACCTAATAACTCACATTTGAGGAAACCTAAACATTAGCTTTAGAATTAAAAGTAGACATGGACTTGTTATTTAATTAATTTAAGGAACTCATGAATAAGCAGCTAAGTGGTTCAATGGATAGAGCATTAGGCAAGTTCAAATCCAGCCTAAGACATTTACTAGCTGTATGACCCTGAGCAAGTCACTTACCCTTTGTCTGCCTCAGTTTCCTAAACTAAAATGGGGCTAAAAATAGCACCCACTTTGCAGTTTGTTGTCTAGATCAAATAATAGTCATAATGCACTTGGCATAATGCCTGGCACATAATTGTTGTTCATAGTTCTTTCTACCTCTTTATGACACCATAGACTATAACATGACAAGTGCTTCTATCCTGCATTATCTCCCCAGCTCTGCCCAAGCTCCTGTTCATTGCTTCTATGACACTATCCATACATCTCATCCTCTGCTGTCCCCTTTTTCCCTTGCCTTCAATCTTTCCCAACACTAGGATCTTTTCCAATGAATCTTGTCTTCTCATTATGTGGCCAAAGTATTTAAGCTTTAGCTTCAATATTTGACCTCCCAGTGAATAGGCAAAATTAATTTCTTTAAGTATTGACTGATCTGACCTCCTTGTCATCCAAGGGACTCTCAAAAATCTTCTCCAGTACCACAATTCAATTCTATGTCGCTCATCTTTCCTTACAATCCAATTCTCACAGCTATACATTACTACTGGAAAACCCAAGGTAACATGTCTGCTTTTTAGTATGTAGTCCAGATTTATCATAGCTTTCCTTCCAAGGAGCAAGTGACTTTAAATATCATGGCTGCAGTTGCCATCTGCAGTGGTCTTTGAACCCAAAAATATAAAACTCATTTCTTCTTCTATTTGCCAGGAAGTGATGAGATGAATGGCCAAAATCTTAGCTTGTTTTTTGTTTTGTTTTTGTTTCAAGCTTTAAACCAACTTTCACACTCTCCTCTTTCCCTTTCATCAAGAGGCTTCTTAATTCTTCTTAATTTTTTGCTACCAGAATGGTTATGGTATCATCTGAATATCTGAGACTGTTGACATCTCTCTCAGATTTGTCCAGTCTGACATTTTGCATGATGCACTTTGCATATTATTTAAATAAATAGAGTGGCAATAGGAGTCGATAGATTCCTTTCCAAGTCTTAAATCAATTATTTATTCTTTGTTCAGTTCTAACTTGCTTCTTGGCCTGAGTATAGGTTCCTTAGGAAATAAGTAAGATGATCTGGTACTCTCATCGATTTGAAGACTTGACACTTTTTGTGGGGATCCACACAGTCAAAGGCTTTAGTGTATTCAAGGAAGCAGAGGTAGATGTTTTTCTAGACTTCCCTTGCATTCTCCAGAATCCAGCGAATGTTGACAATTTAGTCTCTCATTTCTCTGCCTCTTTAAAAAACCAACCTGTTCTTCTGGTAATTCTTGGTTTACATTAGTCTGACTTCTGACATTTATTAGCTGCATGACCCTGGACAAATCATTTAATCTCTGTTTCAGTTTCCTCTTCTGTTTGTTGGCTGTTGTCCATTCTTGAAGAGGACCAAAATGACATCTAACGTTCACATGGACGCTCAATCTGTGGTAGAGAATTCCGAGCTCATATGGGTCTGATCAGCCTCAGTTGGTCACACTGAAACTTGGATTTATCATGGTGATAATCATTTTGGTCCTGTTCGAGAGCAAAGGACAGCAACCAACCAACCAACCGCTGTTTGAAGCCTAGCTTGCCGAATCTTAAGCATAACCTTGCTGGCATGTGAAATGAGTACAATTGTTTGGTTATTTGAACATTCCTTGGCATTGCCCTTCTTTAGGACTGAGACATAAACTCATCTTTTCCAGTTCAGTGGCCACTGTTGAGTTTTCAAAATTTTCTGGCAACACTTTAACATTATCATTTTTTAGAGTTTTGAATAGTTCAGCTGGAATTCCATCAGGTCCACCAGCTTTATTGTTAGCAATATTTGCTAAGGCCAACTTGACTTCATTCTCCAGGACATCTGGCTCTAGATCAGTAACCACACCACCATGGTTATCAGTGATGTTAAGATCTTTCCTATATAGTTCTTCTGTGTATTCTGACCATTTCTTAATTTCTTCTATTTCTGTTGTCTTTCATCATGCCCATTTTTACATGAAACATTCTCTTGATGTCTCTAATTTTCTTGAAGAGATCTTGTCTTTTCCATTCTATTGTTTTCTTCAATTTCTTTGCGTTGCCCATTTAAGAAAAACTTGTTATCTGGAGTTCTGCATTCAGTTATATCTTTCCCTTTCTCCTTTCCATTTCACGTTCCTTCTTTCTTCAGTATTGTAAACCCTAATCAGACTACGTTTCTGCTTTCTAGCTCATCCTTTTCTTTGGGATGTTGGTTGTTGCTGCTTCCTGCATAGTATTGCGGCCCTCTGTCCATAGTTCTTCAAGCTCTCAGTCTAGCAGATCTAATCCTTTAAATCTATTTATCACTTCCATTTGATATTTATAGGGGATGTTATATAGTAGGTGCTTAATCAATGCTTGTTATCTTTCCCCACCTACCTCCCATCAGTTAGGATTGGTACTTTCTGTATAATTTATAGTCTTAAGGAGTTGCGTAGGGTAAATCAGGATCACATAGCAAAGATGTGTAAGAGGCACAATCTAAACCCAGGTCTTCATGACTCCAAGGTTATTTTTCAATGAGGAAGCAAATTATTAATAATAATACCTATTATTTACATGGTGCCTGGGCTACTAGGTGGTGTCTTGAACTAGGTCTAGAGTCAGAAGGACCTGGGTCCCAATCTCGCCTTAGCTATGTGAGGCTGGACAAGTCAGTTAAACTTATTTGCCTCAGTTTCTTGATCTGTAAAATAAGCTGGGAAAGGAAATGGCAAACCCCTTCAGTACCTTTGTCAAGAAAACCCCAAATTAGCTCATGAGGAGTCCAATATGGTGGAAGTGAATTAATGTCAATGAACTGCCAAGCACTGTGCTAAGTGCTTTGTAATTATTTTGTCATTTGATTTTCACAAGTTTGGGAGGTAGGTGCTTTATTATTCCCATTTTACAGATGAGGAAACTGAGGCAAACATTGCTTAAATGATGCCCAGAATCACACAGCTAAGTGTCTGAGGCTGGATTTGGGCTCTGGTCTTCCTGAGTCCAGGACTGGCACTCTATCCCCTTTACTCTCACTGCCTCACTATGCAGTACTGCCTCTAACAAGCGATATCTATATTTATTTTACACATTTTTTCCCAGTCTAAAACTCTGGTGTAGGGGCAACAAGTCATAGAGGAAAAAGTAATTCTCTTGGGGTCAGGGGTGAGTCCACATCCTTCCAAGGACCTGGGCCACTGATTACATATAAAATAAGATAGCTGTACTGGGTTAACTCTACAGCCCTTTCATCTTTAAATTTGGCACATCCAAGATTTATTAGAGTACACGTGCCGACAAATATTTGCCTGATGACCTGGAGTACTAAGGATCTCAATGTTGCTTTTTTGTTTCCTCTGGGGGGAAAAGCTGTTGTACTAGCCAAGTAATTTTCAGAGAGAAAATATGCAAACTCTGAAAAGGGTCTTTATTAGCTGCTTAGCGACAGTTCGCTATAAATAAAAGCTCTCTGTTTTGCTATTTCATGATTAATAGCTCAGCTTTCTCGAAACAACATTGGCCTTGCTTCTATCATAGTTTTTTTTGTTTGTTTATGACATGCCTGGCTCTTTTCTATGAGCCATCTCTGAGTATGAGTTAGTGGAGAGATTTGAAAGAAAAGCAGGGTGACTTCTTTGAGCTGGTGGAAACTCCAGTTCTAAGCTGTAATATTCCTGGGACTTTTCCTTTGGGGGTTTCTTCTAGGAAATGATGAGGGGGATTCTGTTTTCATTCACCTTACCTTCTGGTTCTAATAAATCTAGGTAATTCTCATTTATAATGTCTTGAAATGCAGTGTCAAAACTTTTTCTTTAATCATCGTTTTTGGGGAGTTTCATGATTATCTTTCCTGGACCCATTTTTTGGATCAGTGGTTTTTAATATCAGAGTATTATGTATTCTTCTGGGTTTTTTTAAATCTTTTGATTTTGTTCTAATATTTCTTTCTATTTTATGAAGTTGTTGATTTCTGTTTGATCTCTTCCTTACCACTGTCTCTTCCAAGCTATTTATTCTCTTTCCAATTATTTCTTTCAGAGTTTTTCATCTCTAAAAAAAAAAACAAAGACAACTTGTTTCTTTTCTTCTAGTTATTCATGTCATCCCTGTGGAAAATCCATTTCTTCCTTTGACTCTAAACTTATAGTTGTTATAGAGTTCTTTGGAGACTAAAAACTCTTGGGCATTTCTAGAGCTACAATATTGCTTTTATGCTGGCTAGTATCTTCTTTGCTTTACTTACCTTGTAAACTTTAATTCCTAAATTGGGTCTCTGAGGTTCGGGCTTGGCCCTCTGCAGTAGTTTCAAGTTAAGGTAGTTGCCTTTCTGGTTCTTGACCTGGGTTCCTTCACTGACCTCCACCTCTTAGAATTAGACCATTGTAAAAATGAACAACTTTAAAAGACTTAAGGCCTCTGATCAACAAAATGACCAACTATAATTCTAGGGGATGAAGAATTCTACCCACCTCCTAAGAGAAAGGTGATCAATGTAATATGCAAAATAAAATACATTTTGGAAATGGACAATGTGGGAATTTGTTTTGACTAACTATGTGCATTTGTTAAAAAGCGTTCACTTGTTTTTAATTCAGTGGAAGAAGGAGAACAACTAGAAAGAGAAAATAATGCTACTTAATTGAAAAAATAAATTGTAACAAAAATGCACAAAAGCTCAAACAAGAAGGACAATTTTGAGAGTATAGGTGGACTATATTACATAATCTCTTTCTGAAAGTAAAAAGTATGAAATGGAGATTCATGATTTCATACGCAATCTTGCTTTTGTGTTCTATTAGGTATATGGAAATGTTCATGTTTTATATAAAAGTTCACAACAAAAAAATAAAATTAAAAAAAAGATAACTAACTAAAAAAAAAAGATGCCTATTTTTACCAAGGAAGAAAATAAGGCACTAAGTATATGGTTTTCTTGGTTACCCAGAAAATACTAAGACACTCCAAAATGTCTATCCTTACCTATTCTGTTTAGGGAAAGATGATGTTAAAGATTGGAATGTGCTTGATATTAGCTTGAATAAACCGAGTATCTTCAATTATTTGAAATGTTTTTATTTCCCACCAGGCTACACTCATCTGGACTTTTCCATCATGCCTTAGAAACCTATTCATCGTGGGCAGCTAGGCAACTCTAATTAGCTGTGTGAAGCTGGGCAAGTCATTTAACTATAATTGCCTCTGAAAAAAGAAAGAAAGAAAAGATAAGAAAGAAAGAAGGAAAGAAAAAAGACAGAAAGAAAGAAAAAGGGAAAGAGAGAGAAAGGAAGGAAATAGGAAGGAAGGAAGGAAGGAAGGAAGGAAGGAAGGAAGGAAGGAAAGAAGAAAGAAGGAAGGAAAGAAAAAGAGAAAGAAAGAAAGAAATCTCTTCATCTTGGAAGATCACTTCAACCCTGTAACTCAGACCTCAAAAGTACCTTCTGCCCTTGGGGATCCTCCCTCTGATTGAAGGGAAGAGGACTCATTACAGAGCTTTCATTTAGGGACAGTGCCCAGGACAGCCATCCCTCCAGTTCCCACCACGCTGGACTGTTCTGTATCATGCCCAATCCCTGAAAACCTTTCTCTACCACTCACTCCCATTTTCAAAATCCTTTTTATGCGCTGTTTTCCTCATTAAAATGTAAGTTTCTTGAGAGCAGGAATCATCTTTCTTTTTGCTTTGTATTTTTATTCCCAGGGCTTAACACAATGCCTGGAACACAGTAAGCACTCAATAAATGCTTGTTGACTGACTGACTGATAGAAGGATTACACTTCCCCTGCTTGACACCACAGAACAGAACAGTACCCAAGAGTAAAACTTAAGGAAGGAGAAAGATGCATTTCAGTTCAAAGTAAATATCAACTTCCTAACAATGAGAGTGAAGCAAAAACCAATTTAGCTGCCTTTTAATGTAGAGATGTGTTGTGGTTGCTATGTTTTGTCTGTGTAGATTATGTGTGTCCATATGGGTCTGTCAAGATGTGGCTCACAAGGTGGCAAGAATAAGGAGACTTTGATTCCTATCAGGAAGGGAAGCAAAGAGAGGCTGGTCACCTTGCTTTCCACAGAGGAAAGAGGTACTGGGCTAGAAATATATCTTTTTGCTCTTTAAATATTATTAGTTAAGGGGAAATAAGTTTTAGGTTCAAGCTGTATTCCTAATCACTATCCCTTAATGGAGAAGGAATGTCTACACACACACACACACACACACACACACACATATATCCATGATTTGACTCCCATCCCACCAACTCCACAAGGAACACATGTGGAGAAAAGTGAATCAATCAATTTATCCAAACCAAAACCAAACAGGAATCACAGAAAATATACATATGAGAATATATAGCAAATAATACAGAGTGAAGGAGCTCTTCCACTGGGAGCTAGACAACTCAGTTCAACCAAGACAGTCTCAGATTTCAATCAAAGGGAAATTACCCAAAATATAAGTTAAGAATAGGGACATGATCACAGCTGCCCAGTCTTTCTCTGCTTCAGGGAGCTGTTAACTGCGGTTTATTCTTCAATTCTTGAAGGGGACCACTTACATCAAGAGGTTGATATCTTGACTTGCAAGTGAATTGAATTTAAGTGAGGCTGAACAATCCAAAGTCATCAACCTCACTCTCCTCCAGAGTCATTGGAGTCTAGTGACTCTCCCCAAAAGAATTTTGATCACTTAAACCTTGGAAGATATCTTGAGGTTTGGGGACTAGATATTTTTTCTCTTCACTTTTCATTCTTTTTTTCCCCCCAAAATTGGTTGTATTAATTCTATTGTCCCATGTAGTTTCATTTATGATTTCTTAAAATAGAGGTCTGGAAATCGGGGATCTGAAATCGGAGACTAGAATGGTATGCCTTCTCTCTCAAAGCTGGAAGAATGAAAAGCTCTCTTCCCGCCAACTCTCATCGACTGTACTCCTGATGTAGGTGAGGGGTACTGAGTGAGCAATATCCACCAGTGATGAGAATCCCATGAAAATGTGAGGCTCAAGTTACATAAAATAATGAGTTTTTAATCACTAGAGGTGTCCAAGATAAGGCGGAATAAGTACTGCTTGTTGTTATCGTAGAGGAAATGCGTGCTTCAGGTAAGGGATGAATTTTGACTTCGGAGGTGTCTTTCAATTCACATTCTCTGAAATTCATTATATGGGAAGCAGCTGTGATATACTGAGTCTAACCTGGACTTAGAGTCCTTTATAAAACCCTTGTTCTGCTACTCTCCAAGCCTTATCTGTTTCAGTACAACAGCAACTAACTCATTTCACCTCTTTTGGGTCTAGTATCCTCATCTATAAAATAGGGAGGTCTGGCTAGATAACCTTTAAGTTCCTTCCAACCCTAGGACCCTGTGATTATATGAAGAGTCTTTTAGCAAACTTGGTTTTTTAACAGAGCAGTAAAATACGGGTGCTATAACCAGAGAATTATGAACATTTCCAGGGGAGGGCTGACATCATCCTTGTGTCTGGAAGGTGTTACTGACATTGATTAAGCACCAATAAAACATTAAGTATTACTGGATGTAGCAGGAAGTGGCCCCTTCCTAGGGTGTCAGTTTATAGTAATTCATAAGAGTAAGAAGAGGTTATAGATGCATTTATTAATACTACCTGATAATTATAGACCCAGCTTCAGCAGATGACTGAATCATATATATGGATTTATTCCTGATTGTCTGCATGTACAGTGTCATTAAGCTTCAAACAACCAAGCAAAGGGCAAGCAGTCCCAGGAAGAGATATCTGAAGGACCTTTGGAGAAAGGGATCAATTTCTTTAA
>JAQQSK010007408.1:0-13990 GCA_028658325.1 Potorous gilbertii
GAGAAGTCACAACGGACTTACCAAAGTTGAACTGCTTACAATCCTATATGGAAAGACAATATTTGTAACTCTTGGAATTTTTCAGTATCTGGGTAGTTGGTGGTATTGCACACACACACATGCACACACGTACACATACACATGTACAGGAGTGCACACACACACATTCACACATGCACGCACACACAGAGACAGAGCACAGAGTGAATCGAATAGGATGGGATCATATCTTAAAAGAAATCAAGGTAAACAGTGAGAGAGAAATGGAGTGGGAGGAGAGAGGGTGAAATGGAATGGGTAAATTATCTGTCATAGAAGAGGCGGGCAGGAGTCTCCTTAATGGAGGGAAAAAGAGAGCTGGGAGAAAAAAAAACATGAAGTTTACTCCCATCACATTTGACTAAAGGAAGGAATAAAATGCACAATCATTTCGGTATGAATACCTATCTTACAACACAGGAAATTGGGGGAGAAGGAGATAAGCAGCGTGGGTGGGGGGGGGATGGAAAGGAGGGCAACGGAATGAAGGAGCAATTTGAAGTCAACACTCAGGGAAAGACAGGATCAGAAGAGAGAATAGAAACAATGGGGAGCAGGATAGGATGGAGGGAAATATAGTTAATCTTACACAACATGAATATTATGGAAGTCAAATGCAAAACTACACAGATATGGCCTATATTGAATTGCCTGCCTTCCCAAAGGGAGTGGGTGGGAAGGGAGGAATGGGGAGAAACTGGAACTTAAAGTTTTAGGACCAACTGTTGAGTATTGTTCCTGCTACTAGGAAATAAGAAATACAGGTAATGGGGAATAGAAAGTTATCTGGCCCTACAGGACAAAAGAGAAAGTGGGGTAAAGGAATGGAGGGATGATAGAAGAGAGGTCAGATTGGTGATATGGGTAATTTGAATGTCCAGTGTATCGGAGAGGGGGGAGGGGACAAATGGAGAGAAAATTTTGGAACCCAAACTCTTATGAAAATAAATGTAAAAAGTTAAATAAATTTATTTAAAAAATAAAAAAAATATTAAAGTTATCAAGGGAACATATCATGCAAAAAATAGAAAAGATAAAAAACACAAATGTTAATGACTTAACTTTAGAAGAGATTAAGAAGAACTGGCAACAATATACGGGGAAATATTTATACAAGAAAGATCTTAAAATCACTGATATTTATAAAGGTATTGTTACTAATCTAGACCCAGATATCCTGTAGAATGAAGTCAGTTGGGCTTTAGCAAATATCGCTAACAAGGCTAATGATAGTGACAGAATTGCAGTTGTTGTGTGATTTAAAATCCTAAGAGACAATGATGTTAAAGTACTGCACTCAATATTTCAGTAAATATGGAAAACTCAACTCTGACCAAAGAACAGGAAAAGATTAGTTGCCTCCCAGTTGCAGAAGGTCAATGCCAAAGAAAGCTCAAAATAGCAAACAATTGCTCTCATCTCACATGCCATTAAGATCATATTTAAGATTTTGTAAGCTTGGTTTTAGCAATACATGAACCTAGAATTACAAGAAGTGCAGGCTGGCTTTTAAAAGGCAGACAAACCAGAGACCAACTTACCAACATTTGCTCCAGTGTGAAGAAAGCAATGGAGTTCCAGAAGAAAAAAAGAAAAGAAAATATCTATTTTTGCTTTATTAACGATATTAAAATCTATGACTATGTCTACCCCAATAAAATATTGCAAGTCCTCAAAGGGATAGAAGTAGTAAATCATCTTATTTTATTCCTGAAGAACTTGGATATGAGACAAGAAGCAATAGTTAGAATAGTATTGATTTAAGACTGGGAACAGAGTATAATACTTTACATTTTCATCTTATTTATTTAACTAATATGCAGAGTACATCATGCAAAATGCCATGCTGGGTGAATCAAAAGCTGAAAAATTAGGTTGCCAGAAGAAATATTAATAATCTCATATATTCAGGTAATGCCACCCTGATAGCAAAAATTGAAGAAGAATTAAGTCCTTTGAGGAGAGTGCAAAAGCAGGCTTGAAGCCTAAAGTTTAAAATAATAATACACCATGGCAACTGGTCTAATCACTGATCACTTCCTGGCAAAAATAGGGAGATGAAATGGAAGCAGTGCAAAATTTTGCATTCTTGAGCTGAAAGATCATTGCAGATTATGACCACAACATGCATTTAAAAGATGCTTGCTCCTTTGAAGGAAAGTTCTGGCAAATCTGGACAGCACGGTAAAAAGTAGAGACATAACCTGGTCCACAAATGTCCATATATTCAAAACTATGGTCTTTCCAGCAGTAATGTACGATTGTAAAAGTTGGAATATAATGAAAAATGAGTGCTGCAGAATCAGCTTTTGTAAAAGTGGGAGTATAGGGAAAAATGAGACAATAGTGAAATTAATTTAATCAATACTTAAATTAATTTTTCTGATTGTTCATTGAAAGGACAAATACTGGAGTTGAAGTGTAATTTCTTTGGCATCATAAAGAGAAGATGGTTCATTAGAAAAGCTCACGATGTCGGGAAAGATCAAGGGCAAAAGAAGGAGATGATAGGGGACTGGATGTATAGATATTGAATTTGGACAGACTTTAAGAGACAGAAGGGAATAGAAGGACCCAGGGCTATGGTTCATAAGGTCATGAAGAATCATATACAACCTAATGGCTAGCAACAAAACACTTGCTAGAAATTGCTATTGTTAACACAGCAAAACTGAAATGGGAATTCTAACCAAGCTGCAGCTGCAACCTCCTCCCGCTTCTCCTATGGGGATCGGCGACCTCCTACAATTTCCCTTCTTGCTTTTCTCCCACTGTTGAACACAACTATGTCAACCAATAAAAATGCTAATTCAGCAGCTGCCCGACTTAATAGAATTAAAGACAAAGGGAAAGACAGCACAAAAATGGGGCGCCGGAGTATTGAAGTGAAGGTAGAACCGAGGAAAGCTAAAAAATATGACCAGAGGCTGAAAAGAGGAAATGTCAGCAGTTTTCCTGATGATCCTACTTCTCCTCTGCAAGAAAACCGAAATAACCAGGGCTCTGCACTTTGGTCCGTTGAAGATATCGTCAAAGGCATAAATAGTAATAATCTCAAGGTTAAACTTCAGGCTACTCAAGCTAATAGGAAACTCCTTTATAGGGAAAAACAGCCTCCCATAGACCAAATAATTGAGACTGGTATGATTCCAAGGCTTGTAGGCTTCTTGGGCAGGATAGACTATAATCCTATTTAGTTTGAATCTGCTTGGGCACTTACTAACATTGCTTCTGGTACATCAGACCAAACAAAGGCTGTGGTAGATGGAGGGACTATACATGCCTTCATTGCCCTGTTGGCCTCTCCCCAGGCTCACATCAGCGAACAAGGAGTGTGGGTCTGGGAAACATTCCAGGTGATGGTTCAGCCTACAGAGACTTTGTTATCAAGTATGGTGCAATAGACCCTCTTTCAAGTCTGCTTACAGTTACTGATATATCATCATTAGCATGTGGTTACTTAAGAAATCTTACCTGGACACTTGTAAATCTTCGCCGGAATAAAAATCCTGCTCCCCCAATTGAAGCTATTGAGCAAATTCTTCCTAAATTAGTTTATCTTTTACATCATGTGGATCCAGAAGTTCTGGAAGATACCTTTCGGGCCATTTCCTGCCTCAGAGATGGCTCCAATGACAGGACTGAAGTGGTTGTGAAAAGTGGAGTTGTCCCACAGCTAGTGAAACTTCTAGGATCTGATGAATTGCCCATAGTGGCTCCTTCCTTACGGGCTATCTGTCACTGGGACAAATGAACAAACTCAGATTGTAATAGATTGAGGAGTACTTGCTGTCTTTCCTAGCTGGCTTATTCACCCCAAAACCAATATCCAGAAGCAGGCTGCGTGGACCATGTCAAACATCATGGCTGGCGGTCAGGATCAAATACAGCAAGTTGTGAATCATGGATTAGTTCCATACTTGGTTGGAATTCTGTCAAAGGGAAACTTTAAGTCGCAGAAAAAGCTGTATGAGCTGTCACAAACTATACGAGTGGTGAAACAATTGAGCAGATTGTGTATCTTGTCCAAAATGAAATTCTGGAACATTTACTCAACCTCTTGTCTGCAAAAGACAGCAAAATTGTCTTGGCTATTTTGGAGGCAATTTCAAATATTTTTCTGGATGGTGAAAAACTAAATGAAACTGAAACACTGTATCCTAAATGAAGAATGTGGAGGGCTAGACAGAATTGAAGCATTTCAATCCCATGAAAATGAAATGGTGTTTAAGACTTCCTCGAGCTTAAATGAAAAGTATTTCTCTGCAGAGGAAGAAGATCAAAATATTGTCCCAGAATCTACCTCTGATGGCTATACCTTCCAGATTCAAGATGGCACACCTGAGACCTTTAACTTTTAGATGTTACGGTCAAACCTTCAAGTCTTGTGTGCCTTGTTCTTGGTATAATTTTGTCTTACTATCTCTCCACTTTAAGATCTTTTTTAATGTGACTTTTAATGTATCACTAATGCATACTTGAACAGTCAGGGCTGTGTATATACTGTATAAAACCTCTATATGTGGAATTTCCTGTGTTGCAGTGTCCTGTGAATAAAAGCTTAATTCCACAAAAAAAGAAAACAAAACAAAACAAAAAACCTGAAACGTAACAACTTGAATGTGTTGGGATGATTCTGAAAATGATAAGCTTCACCATTCATTAATATAGTCGTCACATTATGTACAATCACGACCTTAGTGTTGAACTTCAGTGTCTGTCAAGATTATAAAAGAAATAACCTTATCAGATTCAGATTCATACAAATTTAACTGCTTCACTCAATCTTTCATTTTAAATCAACCACTGTCACTAAATATCTCGGTTTATTTCATGTAAGAAATATAAACTAGATGTTACTCAGAATGATTTTTAACTTGTCATTTTCCCATTCATATTGATAAGTAAAATTGACTATTTTATGTGTTTACATGTTAAGACCTATTCTAAATATTTTCTCAAATATTATCATCCCCGAGCATGTTTGTCTTTACGTGGCAGACAGTGTTCACTGTGCTAGTTTCCATTAATTAGTAAAATAATTACACATGGAACTGAGTTGGCTAACATCAGCTTCTTCTGGTCAGAAAGGTTAGTTTACTTCTACTGCAGCCATAGGAAGTTCTTTATCACTGTAATACATTATGCACATTCTCAGATAGAAATTATGTATATAGGGTATTTGTTATTTTTTTTCAAAGTGAGCTAATCTTAGCATTGAATGGAAGGGAATAAGAATTATTTCACGTTTTTGGTATACATACTTTTTATTTTTAAAATTAAATACAGAGAAAAAGAAACAAACTTGAATACTAAAACATCATACAAAAGACGAAAAGAAAAGCGTTGTCATGTGCACAGCAGAATGTAGCAGAGGATTCAAAATAAAGAGCAACAAATTTCCATTTCAGTAAAGTCTACATAATTAACATTGAGTATTGTGTTGAGAGCTGTCCATTTTCCTTTGCTTCCTTGGAAGTTTTCTTTTGTTCTCTGCTACACTTTTTATTTTATTTTTTATTTCCCCTCTTCCTTTGTCCCTTCCACAGGAAGCATACATATGCACATACATACACACACACACATACACACACTCACACAAACCCCCCCACCAAGTATATATATGTATATATGTATAAATATATGTATATGCACACAGGTATATGTATATATACACATACATATGAAAGCATATATGGAAATATATACACAAAAATACCCAAAGATATACACTCGTACAGATAATTATTTGCACATACATGTATTTAGATATCTATAATCATACTTATATACAGACATACATATCCATAACTATGTAAACCGTACTATACTTATTTATTCTCTGTTTCTCTGAGGGTGGATAACCTCTTCCTTCAAAAGTTCAAGTCTTTCTGCATTTTTTAAACTCCTCAACTCGTCATTTTCTACACCACAGCAATATTTCAACCTTATTCCATGTGGTTATCTATCTATCTATCTATCTATCTACCTGTCTGTCTCTTTATCTATTCATCTATTTATTTAATTATTTATTTTTAGTTTTCAGCAGAAACTTCCACAAGATTTTGAATTTCAAATTTTCTCCTCATATCTCTTCTCCACTCACCCCAAGAGGTCATGCATTCTTTTTACTCCTTCCCCAATCTAACATTCCTTCTATTACAGCTTTCCCTTTTCTTATCCCTATCCCCTCTATTTTCTTACAGGGTAAGATTGATTTCTGTACTCCAGTGCTGTATGTATTATTGACAATTTGCACGTAAAAACAATTTTTAACATTCGTTTTTAAAACTTTTAATTCCAAATACTCTCCCATACTCCCTTCCCACACATCCCACTGAGAAGGCAAGCAGTTCAATATGGGTTAAACATAGGTAGCAATGCAAACCACCTCCATAGCAGGCATGTTGTGAAAGGCTATTTCCCTCCATCCTATCCTGCCCTGCATTTATTCTATTCAATCTTTTGACACTATCCCTTCTCAAAAGTGTTTGCTTAAATTAATCCCAACTCCCTTTTGCCCTCCCTTCTGTCATTTTCCCCATACCCTCCTTATCCCCTTCCCCCTCTGCATTCCTGTAGTGTTAGACAGATATTCATACCAAATTGGGTGTGGGTGTTATTCTCTCCTTAAACCAAATGAAATGAGAGTAAGTTTTCATCTATCCTTCTCACCTCTCCCCTTTTCCCTTCCATTGAAAAATATTTTTCTTAACTCTTTTATGTGAGATAATTTGTCCTTTTCTATTTCTCCCTTTCTGCTTTCAATATATTCCTCTCTCACCCTTTAATTTTATTTTTAGATATCATTGCTACCTATTCAACTCACTCTGTGCACTCTAACTATACTTATATAATGCTTCCAACAATCCTAATACTGAGAAACGTCTCAATAGTTACAAATGTTATCTTTCCACATAGAAATAAAAACAGTTCAACTTTAGTAAGTGCCTAAGGTTTTCTCTTTCCTGTTTACCTTTACATGGTTTTCCTGATTCTTGTGTTTGAAAAATAAATTTTCTGTTCAGCTCTGGTCATTTCAATAAGAATGTTTGAAAGTTCTCTATTCCATTGAATGATAGTTTTTCCCCTGAAGTATTAAACTTAGTTTTGCTGGGTACGTGAATCGTGATTTTAATTCTAGTTCCTTTGACCTCTGGAATATCATATTCCAAGCCCTGTAACCCCTTAATGAAGAAGCTATTAGATCTTGTATTTTACTGATTGCATTTCCACAATTCTCAAATTGTTTCTTTCTGGCTGCTGGCAATAATTTCTCCTTGACCTGTCGGCTCTGGAATTTGGCTGCAATATTTGTAAGAGTTTTCCCTTGGGAAACATTGTTAGGAGATGATCAGTGGAGTCTTTCAATAAACACTTCACCCTCTGATTCTAGAATATCAGGGCAATTTTAATCAATAATTTCTTTTGTTATTTTATAAATTTAATTATTTAAATTTTTACATTCATTTTCACAAGATTTTGGGGTCCAAAATTTTCTCCCCATTTGTCCTCTCCCCTCTCCCGAACACACTGAGCATTCTAATTACCCATATCACCAATCTGCCCTCTCTTCTTTCATCCCTCCCTTCCCTTACCCCATCTTCTCTTTTGTGCTGTAGGGCCAGAAAATTTTCTATTCCCCATTGCCCGTATTTCTTATTTCCTAGTAGCAAGAACAATACTCAACAGTTGTTCCTACAACTTTGAGTTCCAACTTCTCCCCATACCTCCTTCCCCACCCATTCCCTTTGGGAAGATATACCCCTTACTTTTTAAGCATAACTAATGTGGAAGTGCTTATTCTTCACAGTAGCCAAATCTCTTCCCAGAAATTTTCTTCTCTGATTGTCCCAGGAAGACCACTATTCTGCTCCTAATCTTAGGTATTTTTAATCACACCTTGTTAACCCTGAGACACTCTTTTTTCTCATTTAGAGGAGAAATCTGGAAAGCTTAGAATGTTCTGACCTACTCCATCATCTTCCCAGAATCCTCTCTGATCTCATTTTTTAAATACAAAGCACTTCTAATCCTTGAAAGTTCATCACTGACACATAGGTTCACCGTTAATCTCGAAATGCAACAGTCCCAGAAGAATTAAATAAACAGAAATTGCAAACAATATGAGAAATATGTGAAGTGGAGGTTTATAGGACATGATGTTTTGCCAACATGGAGTCAATAATCAAAACTAGTGGCATCAAGTCAAATGAGTAAACATTTATTACATGTCTGTGTGAACAGTATTGTGCTAAACATTGGAAATACGAAGAAAGCTAAAACGAAATAGTCCTTACAATCAAAGAGGACACAGTCTGATGTGGAAGACTCGATGCAATGTCATATAATTACCATGTGTTTGAGGTAAGAATTTCATTAAGAATTTTTTTTGTTGTTGTTTTTGTGACAAATCCACTATACCATGTTTACTTCACAAGTATTCCCTAAAGAAATAATATTTTGTGTGGACCTGCATTCATTCCAGTATAGACCTTGATTAATGACTATTCCTAGATTCATTAGGATAAAATTCAGGGAACCACAGGTTGAAATAATTCTGTAAATAGAGGAGAGACTTTTCATTTACACTTCAGAGTAGATTTCATGTCACATGCAAACATATAATTTATTTTATTTTTAATTTTTCGAATAAAACAATCGTTTTCATAGCAGTATAATGAAAAGATAATTGTACATGAAACCACAAATCTATTATGTTCAACTTGCTGTTCTTCTCAAATGTACAAATAGTTAGGTAATTTTTTTTTTCCTTCCCCAAGTCTCCATTCTAGAGATGACAACCGTTAGATACAAATACGTATATGTGTGTATGTATGTGTGTATTTGTGTGTGTGTGTGTGTGTGTGTGTGTGTGCAATCATTCCATATGTACTTGTACCGATCAGCTCATTCTCTGGATGGAGACAGTATCTTTCTTCAAATTCCCTTATTTATAATACTTGAGTACTTACTTGCTCAAAGTTTTTCTTGAAACAATATTGCTATTTTTGTACACACTGCTCCCTTTGCTCTGCTTACTTAATTCTTCATTATTTCATCCATGTTTTTTTTAAGATTATCAAGTTCATCACTTCTTATACAACTATAGCATTCAATCAAAATCATATACCATAACTAGTTGAGCTATTCCCTAATGGATGAGTAATCCTTGTAATTTCCAGTTCTTTGCCACCACCAAGATAGCTGATATAAATATTTAAGACAATATAAGGTCTTTTCCTTTTTCTTTAATCATCTGTGAAAACATTTGTTGTATTGGTATTTCTGGGTCAGAGGGTATAGGCACTGTAATAACTCTTTGGGCATGATTACAAATTGCTTTCCAAAATGTTGGATCAGTTCACAATTCTATCAACAGTGAATTATTCTCCAATTTTTTCCCACATCCCCTTGAACATTTGTCAGTTTTCCCTTCAGGCATTTTAGCCACTTTAAATATTTATGCATAAAACGGTATCTCAAGGTTGTTTTAATTTGTATTTCTTTAATGAATAATGATTTATAGCATTTTATAGCACTAAAAATAGTTTTGCCTTCTTTTTCTAAACTCTGCTTGTTCATATTCTTTTGTCAATTGGGGATTTTATCAGTTTATCAATGGAGAAATGACTCGTATTCTTATAGACTTTAGAAAATTCTTTATATGTTTTAATTTATGCCTTCATCTGAGCAATTGTTATCTGCCCCAACTTTCTGCTTTTCTACTTATCTTGGCTACATTTCTTTATACAAACATTTTTTTAATTTAGTGTGATCAAGTTTTTCTTTTTGTATTGCAATCTGCTTCCTATTTCTCCTTTATTCATAAATTGTTTGTCTATCTATAAATCTGTTAAGTAATATGTTTCATGTTCTTCAAATTTCCTTCTAATGCTCTATATCTAGTTCATGTATCTATTTTGACCTTATCTTGGTAAATGGTATAAAATATTGGTCTATGCCAAATTTCTACCATACTGCTTTGTAGTTTTTTCCACCATTTTTTAAAATCAACTAATGAATTCTTATCCTCAAGTCTTCAGTTTTCTCAAATACAAGTCTACTATATTTATTCACCACTGTAAATTGTATTTCTACTCTATTCCATTGACTTAGCTTTCTACTTCTTATCCAGGAACAGATGGTCCTAATAATTACTATCTTACAATATATTTTAAGGTATGGTACTGGTAATCTTCCTACTTTTACCTTTTAATTACCTCTTTTGATATTCTTGATTTTATATTCATCCAAATGGATCTTGTTAAATTTTAATCAGTAAAAAAGAAATGTAAATTAATTCAGATGACATATATATATATATATATATATATAGATAGATAGATAGATAGATAGATAGATAGATATGTACACACACATACATATATACACACATATATGTAACATATATACGTTGATATACACACATATATAAATATATAATTGTCCCTAAAGAATCTAGATTTCTATAGTCTCAATATAAAGGCCTAAATATATGACATATTTCATATCATATATGGAGTTTATAGTATAGGGCCTATATAGTAGCAAAGAGTTTGTCATATCTGCCTCGGTGTGCCAAATCCAAGTTTTATTCCTAAAATATTATTATTAAATAGAATAAGCTAAAGTCTCATCAAACTACTCAATGAGTATTGCAAGCAGTCAACAAAACTCTGTTTTTCAAAAGTCCTCACCATATATGCTTTCAATTCAGAAGAATATGAGCATAAGAAAACTTCCATCAGTGATACAACAGTTTTCTGCAAATCAGCATTATAGGATTACTCTGTCAACCTTGGATATATTTAAGACTGGGCCCACTTACATTCCATAAGTCACTCTTCTTTCCATTTTAGGGCCCCATAGGGTCTTAGAAGATAGCTCAATTATCATAGTTTGGCATTCATCATTGAGTGTCATCTAGAACTTGAAATGTTCTATGAAGATTTGTACAAAGAACTTGAGTACATTCAACTTGTTGAGTAGATGCATAGTCTGAGTACACCTGACACATCATAATTAATTGTAATTCTTCTCATGCTCCCTAAATTTAGGTTCCCATTAAAGGAGAATCTCTGCCCACTTGAAATAATCAAACACTACTAAAGTCACCTAGAATACCAGACCAGAACAAACCCTCCAAATTTTGACTCTCACTCAACTTCCACAGCAGCATAATATTCATTAAGCATTCTTTCTCATTCATGTTCTCACATTCATTTTCTAATCCTAGTCTCCATATCTGCTTAACTACTAAAGCTTTGATTCAGTTACCAACATCAGACGAATGTCCTAATTGCCCCTTTGTAGTTTTGAGCAGGAGGTAATAAGTCTCCGTTAGTAGCTATGAACCCTTTCAAATTGGATGCTCTACTCACAACTCTTCAGAATCTATCAATCATCATCACTGCAGAAATCTGAGGGGTTTGAATATGGAAAGTCTATCCTACTGAAAGTTCTTCTAAGAAAAAAAACACATATTAAGTCAATGGAGTTTTCTCTGGATATTTAAGTTGTAAGGCATGAGAAACTCCTCTATTAAATTCACCTTCAAAATGTCACTGAAAAAGTGGTCTCTTTTATGGGGATTAAATTTCATAAACATGAGTAAGTACCTGATAGAGCTTATAGTCGAAAACATTTTAAATAAATATGATAGAGTAATCATGAAACTGTTGTGAACTGTTACTTAATAGTGTACTCCATTATTTACTATTAATATAAAAGATTGGGGAAATAATATTAATAGTGGATTGCTAACCCTCGATTGAATTAATTAAAGTAGAACAACAGGAGGAGTAGCATTCTTCATCATTGTTCCCCTAGAACCATGAGTGATCATCGTATTGATAAGAATTTTTAATATTTAAAAGTCAATTATTTTATAATGATGTTATAGGAAAAAAATATTCCTTTTGTTCCACTCATTTCACATTGTATTAGTTCACACTGATGTTTTTTTTTCTAAAACCATTTGTTTCATAGTTTCTTATGGCCCAATAGTACGTAATCATATTCAAATGTCATATTTGTTCAGCCTTACCTCAACTGGTGGCCCCCTCATATTTTACTTTTTTTTTGCCATTATCTGCAAGGAAGACAAAATACTTCAAATTATCTGCTACTTTTAAATATTTCCCAGGGCTAAATTTCTCACATGACTCCATAAGAGTTCTGTGAAAACAAATAATCAGTATAAAATTTTTTTCAGGGTATCTCCATGTTATGGCATATTTCCAAGTGTCAGGATATGGTTACAGGTGGAAAGGATGAGGAATAGTCCAATGAAGAAGCACATTGCCGAAGGACCCAATTGACAGACCATGGAAGGACTACACGGGAAAGTGATAAGATCCTTTCCTATGAGAATGAAGACCATAACCTTGTGATTCAGGAATAAGAGAAGAAGATGAAATAACGAAGAAAGTGAAATCATCCATAGTGATGTTACAAAATCTGATATAGGCTCTGAAAACACGTCTAAACATTTTATTTTTTCTGTATGAAATATTTCACCTGTGTATTTTGTAGTGGACCTTTTACCTAGACCGCTGAAGAAATATTATAGTTACTCTTCCCATTTCCGGTTTATCATTGGTCTAAGTAGTTCTCTACCCAGTCATCAAAATGATATTCCTAAAGTGATGGTCTGGCAAAAGGCAGATTGCTGCTCAATGTTTGGTGATTCCCTCATTACCTCCAAGATGAAATATATAAACTTTTTTGGTTAATATTGAAATACTTTTATGACCTGAGCTCTTCCCATCTTTCCAGTTTTCTTCCACTTCATTCTTCTTTATACACTCTACAATCCAGCTATATTGGTAACTTGCTATGATACATTCCCTGATTCCATTTCTTTTCACTTTTAGGTCAAGCCTGGAGTTGTCTCCATCCTTATTTGTGTCTCTTGACTTCCATGACTTCCTTCAAGCCTAAGCTCAAATTCAACAATCTGTAAGAGAGAAGATCTTTCACTAGTTGTCAATACTCTCAACTAGTATTCTTTTTCCTAGAAGATAACAAAGATTGTCTTCCTTGCAATAAGTACATATAACCAATACACAAGTTGTTGTTTATGAGGTGATATATTTTAGCTAATTTATTATCTCATGATAGGACACTGTAATATGAAGTTTAACTTCGAAATTAATTGAGCTGCATGACTGAATGATTCAAGAATATTTGTCCATCAGGACGATTTTAAACACCTAAATCTTTTTTTCAATTTATTTACTCATTTTTAGTTTTCAATATTCATTCCCTCAAGATTTTGAGTTCCAAATTTTCTCCCCATCTTTCCCCTTCCCCATCCCAAAACACCATGCATTCTGATTAACCCTTCCGCCAATCTGCCCCCCCCTTCTATCATGCACTTCCCTTCCCTTATCCCAAATTTATCTCTTTTCTTATAGGACAAGAGATAGATTTCTATACCAAATTACTTGTATTTATGTTTTCCCAGTGGCATTCAAAAACAATTCTCAAGGTTTGTTCCTAAAATTTTGAGTTCCAACATCTCTCCCTTCCTACCTCCCCACCCATCCACACTAAGAAGGCAAGTAATTCAATGTAGGTTATGGATATGGAGTTTTGCAAAAGACTTCTATAGCAGTCATGCTGTAAGAGAATAACTATATTTCCCTCCATCCTATCCTGTCTGCCACGTATTCTTTTCTCTCTTTTGAACTTGTCCCTCCTCTAAAGTGTTTATTTCTAATTACTCTCCCTTCCCAAGGAGTAAAAAAATTGCTTGATTTAATAAACAACTCTAACAAAATTGCAGGTTAAAAAATAAACCCGGGGGGCGGAGCCAAGATGGCGGAGTAGAAAGACTCACCTATGCTAGGTCCGAACCCACAGCCCATAGATTTCCTGTAAAAAGAACTCCTGACAAATTCTGGAGCAGTGGAAACCGCGCAGCAACACAGTGAAGGAGATTTCC
>JAQQSK010007409.1:0-13990 GCA_028658325.1 Potorous gilbertii
TTTCTTGGTTTCTCAGGAAGTCATTGGCCTCTATCTGTTCCATTCTAATTTTGAGAGAACTATTTTCTTCAGTGAGCTTTTGCATCTCTTTTTCTACTTGGCTAATTCTGCTTTTGAAAGCATTCTTCTCCTCACTGGCTTTTTGAACCTCTTTTGCCAATTGAGTTAGCCTATTTTTCAAGGTGCTATTTTCTTCAGCATTTTTTTGGGCCTCCTTTATTATGGTATTGACCCGTTTTTCATGCTTTTCTTGCATCTCTCTCATTTCTTTTCCCAGTTTTTCCTCCACCTGTCTGACTTGATTTTCAAAATCCTTTTTGAGCTCCTCCATGGCTTGAGCCCATGGGGTATCTATTTCAGATATTTGGGATACAGAGGCTTTGACTCTTACGTCTTTACCTGATGGTAAGCAGACTTCTTCGTCGTCAGAGACAAATGGAGGAATCCTCTTCTCAAGAAAATAACTATCTATGGTCTTAGTTTTTTCCCCTTTTCTGGGCATTTTCCCAGCCAGTTGCTTGATTTCTGAGAGTCTTCTCCACCCCCTGGCCTAGATCCGCCCCGATAGGGCTTGGGGTCTGGGATTCAAATGCTGCTCCCCAGCCTCAGGGCTTTTGGCAGCAGGCCTGACTGCTCTTCAATGGGAGCTTATCTGCTGGTTCTCAGGTGGGGGCAGGGCTGCCTCTCAGGCTCAGTTCCCTCAGGGAGTTTATGCAGAGATCTTTTGTAGTGGAGAGGGGGTGGAGCTCCTGCCTGCTCTGGGAGTCTGTGGGGGAGCGGCCTCTTCCTCTGGCGTGGCTGCCGCCTCCCAGGGCGTCCGAGTCCCGGAGATACCCCGCCCCCCCTCTCAGCCCATCTCTCTCACTGACCTGTGCATCTGTCGGTGGAGGGACCTTCGCTGCCACCAGAGATTCAGGTCGCTGATGCCTGATGGGCTCTGCTCGCTCCTCTCCGTGCGGTGCGGCCAGGGTGGGGAAGGGGAGCACTCCACAGGGCAGGGCGCCGCTCCCGTCCATGGTACCTTTGCGGTCGGTTTTTCAGGGCTCTCTTCAACGGAAATCTCCTTCACTGTGTTGCTGCGCGGCTTCCACTGTTCCAGAATTTGTCAGGAGTTCTTTTTAGAAGGTGTCTATGGGCTGTGGATTCGGAGCTAGCAAATGTGAGTCTTTCTACTCCGTCATCTTGGCTCCACCCCCTGTAAGTGTCTTTAATAAAAACAAAAACAAATATAAAATGAAACATGACTGGATGTGAAAATTACAGAGGAGGGAATTCTTAGAAAGATTCATATTTGAGATTTTTACTTTAGAGTAGCTTGGGTAGAGATCACTCAAAGTAAAAATTAAAAATCAAATAATTCAGGTATAAACCCCCTCAAAATCATCACTTTAGAGCTAGAATACAGATCTAGTACAACTCTTTCAGTTTTTCATTTAAACAAATGCCTAGAGAAATTACATGACATATTGCTTAAGGTCACATAGTAAATAGCAGAATATAGAATCATATACTGAGAGATCATTCCAGCTAGCTAAGTCATCTAATCCAACTCCTCCACTTGAGAGATGAGGAAACCAAGGCTAAATGAGGCTAAGTAGGTTGTCCAAGGTCACGTACATAGTAAGTAGTAGAGCTGGGACCAAAATTTGGTGGATTGCATTCTCTCATTCCAAATATCTGTCTTTGTTCATGTGGTCTGAAGATCAAAATTCAGTATGTCGTGAACTAATTTGGTTTCATTTGATGAAAGAATACTTTTGCCTAATTAAATATTTCTTGTATTAGTTGTTTCTCTGCCTTTCCTCACCCATAAGCTAGATTAACCCTATAATAGCTAGACAAATTTTCTATGTGCATATGAATGAATGAATAAACAAAATGATTGAAGGAAAGATTGAATAAATAAATGAAAAAAATCTGCCAAGTGTTGTGCTAAGTACTCATGATACTAATAGAAAAATCTAGGTAGTCTTTACTATTAAGAAACTCATACTCTATGTAGAGGAGACAACAAATAAAAGTGTGTTCATTTGCAGGATGATTGGAAAAACCATGAAATCCTAATAAGTCCTAATAGTAGTGGGGTAGATAGCAAGGTCCAGTTTTATCAGTAATGATAAATCAGTGTTGAGAGACTAGAAGACATAGAAGAAGTAAAGGTAGTAAGGTCTGAAGGCTGTTAGGAAGCAGGGGCAGGGTAGATGTTAAAGACATGTGATCTATCTCCTAAAAGTGAATAAAGTTGTTAACTCAGACCATCCAAGCAATAAATGCATTCAAGTAGTCTAGATGGGTGCTAGTAGGTCCAAGGCAAGGGGAAAAAGTGAAGGTAAGACAAAGGAGTGCAGAGATTCATAGAGGTCTTTCATACAATATCCAAGTTCATATTTTATTATTCTTTCCATTCATACTGTTGTATTCATTGTACATATTGTTTTCTTGGTTGTTCTAACCTCTCCTTGTATCAGTTTGTATATCTTCCAATGGTTCTCTGAGTTATTCATATTCATCACACACTGTATGGTACATCAATTCTATTATATTCATGTATCACAGTTTGATCAACTTTCCACAACTGATAAGGTTTTTCTTTATTTCCTGGTTTTGTTGCCACAAAATTCAATTTGTATTCTTGGAGAGTTGCCTGGGGCATTCTTCAAGTGAGGTTAAGTAACTTGCTCAGGGTCACATAGTCAGTAATCTATATGTAAGTACTACAAGGATTACTAGCCTAATTTTATAGATGAAACTGAAGCCAGAGACATTATGTGATTTGTTCATTGGCACACAGATAGGGAATGTCAGAGTAGCACCTTTAAGCCCTATTTCCCTAATTATAAGTTCTACAGTCTTCCACTATTTCACAGTCCTTTTCAGAAATCTCTTCTAGGATTTAACTCCCTTTCCTATCAGGAAATCTTTCTTCATTATTTCCCTAAACTCCACCACTATTTAATTTCATTTTGAATAGAGATATAGAGAAGATTTTAGTACCTCTCACACTTAAAAAATGATAGCTATTCATTGTCTTGGAAAAGGATATTTCAAGCTACTACTACTGCCTATATTGAAATTTTCAGTAGACTTCTCTTTGTAGACTGAAGAAGG
This sequence comes from Potorous gilbertii, assembly GCA_028658325.1. Classification (NCBI taxonomy): domain Eukaryota; kingdom Metazoa; phylum Chordata; class Mammalia; order Diprotodontia; family Potoroidae; genus Potorous; species Potorous gilbertii. The sequence goes on from JAQQSK010007409.1 coordinate 3,109, forward strand.
ATGTCTCTTTGGAAGCAGCCTAGTACTGGAAGTCTGATTCATAGGTGCAGTAAAAATACAAGGAGAACCATATATAGGAATCCCTATAAAATCACCAGGGCTATTGGTAGAGATATTCCTAGAATTGCTGGGCCACAGGAAGGGGAAGGATATCGCACAATTTTATTTTGTTTTACTTAGGAATCAGGACTATTAAATTATTGCTTCATTTGTAATTTTTAAAAACAAATAAATTGAGACCACATACCTTGAACAATTTTCTCTTAATACATAATCCTCCAATTATCTGGAGGTGTTGAGATCTTCCAGTTTATATCATTGAAAGCTAACTCATCTTTTGCTTTTGAAAAGCAGCTAGATGGCACTGTGGTTAGAGTGCCTGGAGTCAGGAAGACTCATCTTGAGTTGAAATCTGACCTCAGATACTTACTAGCTATGGGGCCTTGAGTAAGCCTCTCCATCTTGTTTGCCTCAGTTTCCTCATAGGTACAATGAACTATAGAAGGAAAAGGTAAATCACTCCAGTGTCTTTGCCATGAAAACCCCAAATGTGGTCATGAAGAGTCAGACATGACTGAAAATGAACATTTTTTGCTTCTGAAAGTTTCTAGTATTACCTCTTTCACATATAGCTGCATGACCTAAAGCAAGCCATTTCACATCTCTGGACCTCAGCTCTTTCATTTGTAAAATAGCTAAATAAGAGACATCATGATAGAATAAATAGAGAACTGACATTGAAAGCAGGAAGACCTGTGATCAAGTCCTGCCTCTGACACATCTGCCTCTGTAATCCTGAGTGAATCACTTACCTCTCAGTATTCTGAGGAAATATCAAAATTTTCTAAGTGGAAGAGAAGGCACCAACCTGGGGAATTTCCTCAACTGGGAGTTCCCTATACCAATGGAATGAAATTACAGGTCTAATCAATTACAGGTTCACTCTCTATACCTAAAATATAGAATTATGTATATATGCACATAGGTATGATTGTATGCATTTCCCTTCCTTCTTGCCTTGCTTCCTTTTAAAATTTTATTTCACAAAGTGACTAATATGGAAATATATTACATGATTGCACACATACAACATATATCAGATTGCTTACCATTTCAGGGAGGGGAAAAGAGGGGAACGAAGGAATAGAATTTGAAACTTAAAACTTAAAGAAAGAATGTTAAAATTGTTTATGCTTTTAAAAGATTGTCATATTTGTCTATTTCAAGATTTTGATCTGCTATATTGTTATTGTTCAGTTATTTTAGACATGTCCAACATTCTTGTGACCCCATTTGGGGTTTTCTTGGTAAAGATTTGAAGAGTTTTGCCGCTTTCTTCTCCAACTCCTTTTGCAGATCAGTAAATGGAAGTAAACAGGGTTAAGTGACTTTTCCAGGGTCACAGACCTCTTGACTCCAGAACTGGGATTCTATCCACTTTGTCACCTAAGTGCCATATTATATTGTTACTCTACTGTACTGTTGGGATCTATTATAGAAGTTTTTTCTTATATCCCTTTTGCCTGCAAGTTTAATTATTGTCTTTTACAAATAGAAGTTTAGATTTATTTATAAGATCACATGGTAATCTAATAGTTAAGCAGACAAACTATGATCAAAGCCTAAACTCTATAATACTCCAATGCAAAATGCTTTAATTGAATCAAAAATGGGGAAAGCTGTAATCCTATATATCAACCTCAGGAATCTGACATGCTGAGAAGGCTTTCCTGGAACTTTTAATTGCAAGACACAGCAGGCATCATAAGTCTATAGAAAGCAATGAATTTCCTATAGGAAATCTTGTTATGTGATTTTAAGAGTTTTGTTATTAATGATGCTGTCCAATCCCAGAGCAACATGTAAGTAGAAATCCTTCTGTACAGGAAACTATCCCTTATTATATCTAGGTCCTAGGCAGGCCAGTTACTCAGCTGCTTATATTGTGATGTTAATGAATGACTATCATCTTGATCAGATTGCCAACTGGTTCGTTTTCTTCTATTCCTTTGCCATCTTCCCCTTCTAAGATTTGCACTTAGGGACTGTCCTGTTTTATTACATAAGTCTCCCATTGAAATTATTTGGTTGGGGCCCTCCAACAAGAAGAGTGGGGTTTTTTTGGTTATTGTTATTGCACTGTGGTTAACCAGTAATCAGCAGAAAGCTTCTGTCACTGGAGACTAATAAGAAGAATTGCTTGCATCTTCCTACCAAATAGCTAGGGAGATGCCCTTCAGTCAGAAGTCTGAGCCCTGTACTCTCATCAAGTTGATTATAAAATTTATGGAGTTTATGATGTAGCATCCCTGATTAACCTTATTTTAGATACAGTTGAAAGATTCCTAAAAGTGAATTCAAAGAACCTGCATTCAAAACCTACCTTTTGAAGTGTGTGACTTTTGTCAAGTCAAAACCATTCTGAGTTTCATTTTCCTTGCCTATAGAGTGAAATGGTTTGAATAGATGCACTATGGAATTTCTTCAAGTTCTCTGTCTGTGATCTTGTGACCCTAGATGTGATCAAGTCCACCCCTACTATTGGTAAATGTACTCAAAACGTGCATTCTACCTAAGATGAGTCATCATCTTCTTTTAGTTACTATGCCAACATTGCTATTTCCTATACAGAAATTGTAGTAAGGAACTTTTCACAGTTGAAACTTAGAGCAACAAAGAGGAGCACCATGGCGCAGGGTTTCAAAGGATCCTCTATACACATTAAGTTAAATCACAAGGAACCCTCTTTATATATTCTCAAATCTTTTTGGAAAGTGATTTCTTGTCAGAAATTGGACTGTTTCCTCTTTCACCCTTCAATCTTCTTGCCAGCATATTGCCAACCTGTGATTTTTTTTTTTCCTTTTCTAGTTGCCATAACTACTTGTACCACTTCTTTGATTGGTTTCTCATATTAACTGCCAGAAATGTTAGAAAGTATTGAATAAAGGTGACCCTCATCTTGGTATATGCAGACACATATACCTCAAATCCATGCATGAAAAAAAGCATAATTTTAGCACTCTGACTTAAAGGTTACTGTAATCACAGACAGCAAGTTATGGTATTAATAACTTGATTAACTTTTGCATCAGCATTTAGGTTCCTATAAGAAATCTTGTTATTTAATTTAAAGAGTTTTGTTATCAATGGTGCTTTCCAATCCCAGAGCTACATGTAAGTGGAAATCTTTCTGTACAGGAAACTACCCCTTAGTACACCTAGGGTCTAGGCAGGCCAGTTACTCAGCTGCTTATAGTATAATGTTAATGAGGACATGACCATAATCTTGACTAGGTTGCCACCTGGTTCATTTTCTTCTGTTCCTTTGCCACCTCCCCATCTAAGAGTTGCGTTTAGGGACTGTTTAATAACTCCATGTTAATTTGGGAAATTGCTCTTTCATTGATATTTTGCTCTCTGCCCTTGCTTGCAATGGGGTCATCTTTGAAGTAATCAGTGATCCAGTGACTGCTTAGGTATTCTGTCCATATGGATAGTACCAAATACAATGTGTTAAAGCAGTGTTGGTTTTTCTAACAGTAGAATCTGAGATATCCAGATTTCCATGGAGTAGGATGATGAAGAATGAATCCATCATTTCTCTCTTCACAGGCGCATTTTACCAAAGTTATATCATTATTTATTAGAGCCTTGGCACAAGGGTTACTATCTCCATACTAAATAATACAGTCTGAATTTTTTAGAAGAAAACTCCAGAAATAACTCATGCATTCCCTGAGGTAGGTGTGTAAATTGGTAACCTTTAGTTGTATTCTTTTAATAATAAATCTTCATTGAGAATTCAATAGATTTGAGTTGTGTTTTGATGATGTAATGTTAATGGGATATAAGAAGGTCCCTGCCCATTAGAAGGCACACATTTTGATAATTTTTAATTAGCTACTGAAGTGTGTGTGTGTGTGTGTGTGTGTGTGTGTGTGTGTGTACATACACTTTGAGCTGGTATTTGCTTTGGAGGCTTACTTAAAAGAAGAATCTTGTGATTCCCTGGTCAAGACTCTGAGTGACTGGTATGTTCAGAGTTCCCCGACTGCTCAGACTGCTGTCTCAATCCAGGGATGTACTTAAAGTGCACAGCAATATTTCTTCGTTGGTCTTTATTTCTCTGGTTGCAATTTCTCTGTTTCTATTTTCTCTCAAATTCAGGGTACCGATTTTCCCCCTGAACTAGTGAATGTAATTTAAAAAAATTGTTCACTCCTTAAACATGTTTTTGCAGTCATCCTACATATGGCAGTGTGGTTGACTTTAAAGGTGGGAGAAAATCATGTTACATCACAAGAAATAAGATCATCTAAGAATAAGAAGGTATTGATTCCACCATATTCTGCCCTCGTCAGACAACATTTGCAATATTGTATTCAATTCTAGACAGGAAATTTTTGGGTAGAAACTGATAAGCTAGAGAGTACCCAAGGGATAGAAATTAGGATGGTTAAGTGATTCAACTCCATGTTATATGGAAATCAATTGAAGGAACTGAGTTCATCTCTTCTGAAGAAGAGAAGACTTAGGGGGAATAGGATACTCATCTCCACGTGTTTGAAGGTATGTCATATGGAAAAGAGACTTCTGCTTGTCCCCAGAAAGCAGAACCAAGAACAATAGACAAAACAATTTTAAACACGTTTAGATTTGTGAAATTATTCAAACAACAATATCTAAAACAGAGGTAGCTAGGTGACACAGTGGATAAAGTCAGAAGGATCTGAGTTCAAATCTGGTCTCAGACACTAACCAGTTGTTTGACCCTAGGCAAGTCACTTACGTAACCCTGTTTGCCTTAGTATCCTCATAAGGAAAATGAGCAGGATAAGGAAAGGGTAAACCCCTCCAGTATCTTTGCCAAGGGAATCTCAAATGGGGTCACAAAAAGTCAGATTCAACGAACTGACAAACAACAATAAAAATTCCTAACAGTGAGAGTTGTCCAAGATTATAAGGGAATTGGAGGTAGTAGATTCCCTTTCACTAGAGATATTTAATGAAAGCTAGATGACTACTAGTTCATTATGTTGTATAGAGGGCATACTTGTACACACATTATTAGGAAAAGTTGCTGTATGTACTCTTTTCTAATTATTTTGTAACATGATGGCAATTTTCACCCTCCTGTGGCTTCCAAGGAAACCTTTTTTTAAGCTTAATTATCTCCATTGTTTCTTGATTTGGATAATGACTGGAATTTTGCATATGAATTTTGTGTTAAAATAAATAATGAGCAATTTTTTTCTGCTATAGTCTTAATGTACAGCAAAGCAATCTACTATTTATCCTTTGTCAACCTCAAGTTTCTTTTGATCACATGCATAATAAAATGAAATCACAAAACACAGCTGATAGTATCACAGAAATCAAGTGCAGTCCAACAAGGAGATACGAATTTCAACTACAAACCTACTCAACAGAACTTCACTGAAATAATTATAAGACTATTGTTGCTCTGTCATTTTTCAGTCATGCCAACTCTTCACAACCCCACTTGGGGTTTTCCTGGCAAAGATATTGATGTTTTACTGTTTCTTTCTCCCACTCATTTTACAAAAGAGAATCCTGAGACAAATAGGGTTAAGTTACTTACCCAGAGTGATATACCTAGGAAGTATTTGAGAAAAGACTTGAATTCAGGTCTTCATGACTCCAGGCCTAGCATACTATCAACTGCACCATCTAATTGCCCCAATTATAACATAGAGAAAAATACAAAATCCAACAACAGTACAAGCAAATTTCAGTATTTTAGACAATTTAGTTAGATTGTGTTTAAATGTTCTAATACATTTGAGTTTGCAATTATATGTGAATAAAGCTGTCAAACCTAGACTATCCTGTTGGAGGAAAATATTCCCACTTTCTTCATTTATGCCTCATAACAAAAATGACCTTAAAATTACATGTTGGACAATCAACACCTTCCTTTATCCTTGTTAGACGTCAATATTTACATGGGGCACAGTCTATAGCTCAGATTCAAGGGTTTTCTTTATGACTCCTAATTATTTAGCTCATGAAATTCTTGTAGACCAAAGTTCCTAAGTGTAAAATATGGAAATAAAGCCTTGAGACTGCTGCTTTTTTTCAAAGTAGAAATGATTTTCCTAATCTTTCCTGACAATATGTCCTTTTAATTATTTCAGAGTTCTTCTAACATTTATTGCCATAAGTTTGAGGATCAGGTGACAAAATTTCAAACCATGCTTATCCCCCTCATCCCACCTTAGAAAAATTAGGAAAATAATTATTCACTTTGTCTTATTAACTCTTCTTTTCTTCGAAAATTCTAGAAATCATTAGAAGGATGAACTAATTATGATAATCTATTGAATAATAATGAAGTCAGCAGTTATTGGGCATATTCAATCTGGAAAATCACATCTTTTTCTGCTAGGTTTAAACATTTGGCAAGCAAAAGGACTAATATATATTATGTATCTATTCAAAAAGGGGATACTGGTACCAGAAAGAATCAGTTCCATTTTTTTTTATATCTCCTTGGGCTGGGCATTTTTTTTTATATCTCCTTGAAGGCTCATGCCCATTGCTTTATTAGAAGAACATGTTAGTTATAAGCATCTGAATTTCAAATAGATGAATAAAGAAGGTTTATAAGTAGGAAGGTTTACTCAGAAAACAAGAGACATTGCTTTAAATGCCAAGGGTATTTTTGAGACCAGTAGATGTTGTTGGGACTTTACATATTAAAGAACATACACAAACCTACCTTCCAGGAATATATGAACTTAAATTTCCCTGCTACCCCTCCAAAGAAATGTGATTTCTCATTTCTTCTTAGCCACTTTCTTCTAGGTATTTCAGGAGCAGTTAATCTCAGCAAAGGTCAGTCTCACTGATAACCCCCAGTTAATAGTAAATGGTGTAATGAGAAATACCGGGAAAGTGATAATAGAATTTAGAACTACAAGGGATCTATCAGTCAATCAACAAGCATTTATGACACCCCTGTTGTGGACCAGGTACATTGATAGGACCACGGAGATAAAAATACAAACAATGAAACAAGAACTTAGGTTCTAGTGAAGAAGATAACTGTCACATATAAAAGGAGAAAATAAATAAATTTACTTCAAGTAGTTAATAACAAGGTAGATTGGGGAGGGGAATGCTAGAAGTTGAGAAGATTAAGAAAAGTATATGTAAGTTGTAGTTCTTGAACTGCATCTTGAAAAAATAAAGAAATTCAATGAGACAGAGTCAAGGAAGCAGTGTGTTCCAAGCATGGGATACACATAGCCCCTATAATGTCACACATATGGAATATTAAGCATTATGTGTAATAAACAGAGAGAAAGTCAATTTTTTTGGATCTCAATTTCAATGAGGTTTGAAAGATATGTTGAGGCAAAGTTGTGATGGACATTTAAAGTTAAACAAGGAGTTTTCATTTTAACAGGGAGCTCTTGGTGTTGAATAGGAGAGCAACTTGGTCAGTTCTATACTTAAAAAAATATTTTAGCTACAGTTTTGAAGATAGATTGTGATGGCGAGAAAGGTGAGGCAAGGAGTATTGTAATAATTTACTTGAAAGTTTATGAAATCTTGACATGAAGCAGCTGTGTGACTAGAGAGAAGGGCTCAGATGTGAGGGACATGATAGAAGCAAGAATAGAAGATTTGCAACTGATTGGGTAAATACACACACACACACACACACACACACACATATATATATATATATATATATATATATATATTTTATTTATATTATATTACATATTATATATTCTTCTATACTTCATTTTCTCTCTGTATATAGTATACGTGCATTTGTGTGTGGGTACATTCTGAAGTTGAGCTTTGTTTCCTTTTGAGAGTAGAGTTATATGAAACAAGGACTCTACTATCTTGCTTATCACGTGACTGGCCACCTTCCGAGGTGTCTGAGAGCTCTTCTCTGTGAACACAACCACCAAAACTACCTCTCCTATATAGGACAAAAGTCATTTTGCAAATAATAACAGTGATGATGATGATGATGAAAGCAAAAGCTAGCATGTTTAACTATGTGCTAAGTTTTGTGATGCATTTACTTATGTTAACTCATTTGATCCTCACAGTGCCCTATGTGATGGGGTGCTTCCACTTACCTTCAACATTGTATGGAGGTCTAGGTGGGGAATTCTATTCTTAGTTGTAGAGGAATTGTAATCTATATCATTTCATCCAATGCCAAAGAACTTAAATTATTGGGAAAAACGTGTTATTGTTCTCAAAATTTTGCCTTTTATTTTCTTTTGCAGTAAATGCACATGCAGACTTAGCTTTTGGTGTATCATCAAGCTGAAGTTTGTCTATTGCTTCCTCACTCACTTTCCTATGCCCCATTCTCAATTTATTATGCTGCTTTCCCTGGAGCCTTTGCTATTCGGAGACTTATTGAAATTTTCTCCTTTTTTCTTCTCCATCAAAACTACTCTTCAGAAAGGATCTAATAACATTCATAAAACCAAAAAAGAAATGGCAAATTTCAAAGGAATCTTAAGTGGCATCTAGCTTTCTAAGTTTATAGAACCATCATCTTTTTTCAGGCTGTCATCGTATCTCATCTATATTATTGATTGTTGTCCTTAGTCTTCGAAGAGGACCAAAATGACATCACCATTTTAAAGTGAAATTTCAGTGTGTCCGACTGTGGCTGATCAGACCAATATGAGTTCCTAATGCTCTACCACAGGTTGGGCACAGACTGTCCATTTGAATACTGGGGCAGATGTCCCAAATTTGTGCATCCTGCATTTACTTTGTACAGTCTCAATTCTTTATTCAAAGAGCACAGTACCTTTGCTTATGTGGGCACGCCATGCTGAGCGGTCCTGTGCCAGTGTCTCCCATGTTGCACACTCAAATCCAAAGTTTTCAAGAGAGACCTTGAAAGTATCCTTGTTTCGTTTCTTCTGGCCACCATGTGGTTGCCTTCCCCATGCAAGTTCTCCATAAAATAGTGTTTTTGGCAAGTGTACATTTTGCTTTCGAACAAAATGGCCAGCCTATCGGAGTTGCACTCTCTGAAACATAGTTTGACTACTTGGCAGTTCAGCTTGGGCAAGGACTTCAGTGTCTGGTGCCTTATCCTGCCAGGTGATCCTCAGAATCTTCCTAAGACAGTTCAAAAGGAAGTGATTCAGTTTCCTGGCATGGCACTGGTATACTGTCCATGTTTCACAAGAATATAACAATGAGGTCAGCAGAATGGCCCTGTAGACCTTCAGCTTTGTAGTCAAATACCTCTTGTCTCCCAAACCTTTCTTTGGAGTCTCCCAAACACTGGGCTAGCTCTGGCAATACATGCATCAAACCTCATTGTCAATGTGTACATCTCTGGAAAGTACATTGCCAAGGTAGTGTTTGGGAGACTTACCAAGGTAAGTGAACTTGTTCACAGCATTCAAAACTTCTCCATTTGTTACAACCAAAGGTTAGGTTCCTTTTATGTGTCAAAGTACCTGGTGCTGATTCTATTCCAGCTGAGATTTACAAGGTAGAAGGACTATTGCTCATACAAAGGTTGACAAAAATTTTCCAGGTTATATGGCAAGACAAGGTTATCCCCCAGGAGTTCAAGGATAACTTCATTGTCCATTTCTATAAGGGTAAAGGGAATAGATTGTCCTGCAACAATCACAGGAAGATCTCTCTCTTAGTCATTGCTAGCACCCTCCTTAAGAGGCTGATCCTTCACTTGGAAGATGGGCATTTATCTGAGAGCCAGTGTGGCTTCAGAAAGACTGAGGAACAGTCGATAGGGTGATTGCTGTCCAAGAACTCCAGGAGAAATGCCAGAAGTAGAAGAGAGGTCTGTACACAACATTTCATAGATCTGATCAAGGCCTTTGACACTGTTAGTCGTGAGGGCTTATGGAAAATTGTCAAAGTTTTGTTTCCCGGAGAAGTTCCTCAATATTGTAAGTCAATTTCATGATGGCATGTTTGCCTGAGTTCTGGATAATGGACAAAGCTCTCATGCCTTCCCAGTCACGAATGAAGTGAAACAGGGCTGTGTGCTTGCTGTCATGCTTTTCAGCGTGATATATTTAGCCATGCTGACAAATGCTTTTGATGAGGATGAACACGGCGTCAAGGTCAACTACTGCACTAATGGTAAGTTCTTCAATTTGAAAAGATTAGAAGCCAAGATGAAAGTGGAGGGAGTGTTGGTGCATGATTTTCTGTTTGCAGATGTTTGTCCACTCAGTGTAGCCTCTGAAGCTGAGATGCAACAAAGTATGGATCAATTCTCTGCTGTTTGTGCTAATTTTGGCCTAATAATTGATACCCAAGAAACACAGGTCCTCCATCAGCCCCCACCACACCATCCATATGTGGAACCATCAGTTGGAATCTATATTATAGGTGAATAATGTACTCCAAATCAATTTCCCTTCCACAAGTGTCTCCCCACTTCAATCTGTCTTCCACATACTGCTGCCAAAGTGATTCTCCTTAAGAACAAATATTACCATAGCCTTCTCCTAACTTACTACCACCTATTGCCTTTAAGATAAAAGTATAAACTAATCTTCTGAGTTTACAAAACTAGGCACAACCTTGGTCCAACACATTTTTTCTCCTCATGATCATTTCTTCAATCCAGGCAAAATGGTCTTTTTACTGTTCCTCATTCACGACATTCCATCTCCTGTAGTTATTTTTTTGTCCTGAATATCTCTAGTACTTAGAATGTATTCCCAGTCAGTTCTGACTAATAAAACAAAATATCTCCTTTTTTTATATTTGTAAAATTTATTTTTGTAAGGAAATTCTTTTTTTTCTATATTTATTTATTTAACTTTTTACATTCATTTTCACAAGATTTTGGGTTCCAAAATTTTCTCCCCATTTG
>JAQQSK010007410.1:0-13990 GCA_028658325.1 Potorous gilbertii
GACTTCCTCTGCTTGTCTCTATCACAAGTTTGGTTTTTAAAGCCCTTCCCAATCAGATTCCTACCTGCTTTCCCAGAATTATTCAAGTCCTTTTTCCTGATGAAATGCATATGTAGCAGCAGTTGTCCATGACCAAAGTTCATTCCATCTTGTGTCTTGGGGTTTTGTATATACTGCCTCCAAAATGCCTAGAATGCACTTTCTTTTTACCTCTGATTCTTAGAGTTCTTAGATACCTAGAAAGCAAAACTCAAATACCATGTCCTATTAGAAGCTTATTCTAATGTACCCAGGTGATAATGCCCCCCCCAATTATTTTGTATGTTTTCTTTTTGATCTTATATATAAAATTCCTCTTTGTATGAGAGAGACAGAAAAAGAGACAGAGACAGAGAGACACAGAAAGAGAAAAAGAGAATCCTAGAGGAAGAGAGAGAGAAACTTCAATATAGGCTCCCAATTAAACCTAGGTCTATTAAGATTCATTTTTGTTCTTCCCTATTGTTAGGTCCACTCATTTATAATAAACACTTGCTCAAAATGCAATTAAGATATTTTGTTTTATCTGCAGTAAAAGACATTACAAAAACACAGACAATAAATAAACATGATTTAGGAGAGGATGAAACTTGGGATATCAGTTCACCAGATGGCTGTGAAGCAGAGGAAGGGGAGAGAGCAGAAAAGAGATAAACTCATCAGATTATGTAGTGGCAGCAAATTCTGTTCAGGTAGATCACTTCTTAAGAGGGTTGGTCAACCAGACAAGACTTCAATGGTTCATGATTATATTCAGTTTGGGGTAGCAGCAGCATCACCCTTCCGTTGAAATCTACTGACTAATCATTTAGTTTATGTCCACTTCCTGAGCTCCAAAGTTCTCAGGCTTTCTCCATCCTGTACAGCTTCTACCTCCCATGATCCTTTATTTTCTCCTAGTTATGAAAAACTATACTTCCTATCAGCATGCTTGCTGATAAAGGCTCTACATTTGTACAGAGTGTATCTCTTAATAAAATGAAAGTTCCTTAAAGGCAGGAACTTTTTTTTTTTTTGCCTTTCTATCACCAGCCAAGAGTTCTTGGCCTAAATACTTCATAGGAGGTGTTTGGTAAATTTTTGTTAAATAGAATTGTTGAAGAAATGAGTAGAATTGCAAACCAAAAAAAGCATGTGAGATCTAGGGGGAAATGTCTATTAACTGAGATCAGTTAAGGGATAGTATTGGTGAGGTGGTGTTTGTTCTGAGTTTTAAAAGTTGAGTAGGCATTCTGGAGGTGAAGAGGAGGTAGGAAATTCTAGATACAGGGAATTAGGTGAGCCGTGGTGAATAAGGTGCTCCCAATAGTGGAGTTTAGTTGTAGTGTAGAGTCCTTTGAGGGGCACAAACATTAGATAGGGCAATGTCAAGTTATGGAAGTTCTTGAATGCTAAACAAGAGAGTTAGACCTTGTAGTCTGAAGGCTATGGAGAGTCACTGAAGATTCACACAGAAGAGTGACCTCACCAGATTTAGGCATAGAAAAGCCTATTCAGACATAAATCTTATCTTTTCGTAGTTTGATCAAACATAGCTCCTGCCCTTTAGTAGTTTGTTAGGCAAGAAGAATGACATTGATACATACAATACATTTGAAAAATGAAAAAGATACATAAATGGCTAGCCACATCAAACTATGACCGGTGCTATAAATAAGAATGAAAACAAATATTTAATATCTTTTCATGTTTTAACTTTTTTCACTTTTTTATTTTTCATGTTTTAATTCTGCATAAGAATTTGAGAAATGTATTCAGTTATCTTGTGGTGCAAAAACAAAAGTGCTGGATTTGTAGTCAGAAGACATTGGTTCAAATCTTGGCTTTGTAATTTACTGCCTAGTGCTTTACCTCTCTGAGCTTCAGTTCCTGACTGGACTGGATGACTCAGGAGGTCCCTGACAGTATGAAATCTAATAATTTGGATTTCTACTATAATTCAATGTATGTTATTTTATGTATTTAAAAAAATGTGATTCTGACAAAATCTTCACTGGATTGAATGACAAAGGGATCTGTGATCTAGAAAGGGTTAAGAACACCTAATTTACATCATGCACTTTGAAAGGTCAATGGACAGGAAAGGATATTATTAAAACTGTATTTAAAAAATAGAATACATTTTAAAAATTTGGCAGAGGGTATTGCCTGGAGGTGGTGAGTACCTCTCACCCTTTATAACTATATTATACATAAAACATTATGTATTCTAGTCCAGACAGAAACATAGTCTTGCTCCAAAAAAGAGAGGTGCATGTTTAATACCTGCTGGGATTTTCTTTCTCTGTAGACAAAGAGCAATAAAATTTTACATAGTAAACAACTTCTCTTAATTGGCAAGGAGAAGCAGGAAGAATCCCAGGTCCTAATGTGCTGAACACAGATAAATATTTGTTTAGTGGTCAAAACCCAAAAAAAACAAGGAAACAAAAACCCAAACCTAGAAACAGATTTGGCAGAGGATTCCAAAGTGTGGTGTGTATTTAACCCCCTGAGTAACCTTGGCTATTTTAGCAGTATCTCTTGTCTATACAGCTACTCTCTCTTTGTCTCAGCCTCTCTGTCTTTCCTGCTGCCAAAATATGAGTTATTGCAAGAATTTTGAGACATTATTGAAATATTCTCCTTTATGCCATCTCTAACAGGGTCTTTAATAAGAATAACAAACATGATAAATAATAATAGAAAATAGAGTCTTGTTCAGATTAATAGATAATAAGACCTTCGGAATCATCTAGCTCAATGGCATATAATAAAATGATGATGATGACAGAATAAAATAAGTCCTGTTTATATCATGTTTTGAAATTCATAAAATGTTTTCTTAGTAACCACCTTGTAATACAAGTAGTTCAAGTATTGCTTTCCCTCTTACAAAAGGAGAAACTGAGGATCAGAAAAATTAAGTCGATTTGCCTATATTTACAAAGCTGACATATTATTCTGCCTCAAATAGAGAAATATTTTTAAAAGAAAGAGGAAATAAAATCATTCTTAACAAAGCTTGGGAGGTAGTTGGTGGTACAATGGATAGAGTACTGGACTTGGAGTCATGAAGAATTCAATTCTAGCCTCAAACACTAACTGTGTGACCGTGGACAAGTCACTTACATTCTGCCTTAGTTTCCTCATTGATAAAATGAACTGTCAAATCACTCCAATATCTTTGCCAAGAAAACCTCCAAACACATCATGAAAACTCAGACATGAATCAATGGTTACAACAACAAAGCTTGATTACCCTGTAAAGCATGCATTATCTTCTATTTTTGGGGGGGTTTTCCTTTCTTTTTTCTTAGTTATGAGAAACCCATTTGGGCAGAGATTATGTCAAATGAAATTAATGAATCAACAAGTATTTATTAAATACCTGTTATGTGCTAGGCATTAGGGAACAAAAGTAAGATAACTTTGTCTTCAAGAGGTTTACATTCTGCCAATATGAACACAGATTAAATAAATATAATATATGCACAAAATAAATATAGTCACAATTTGAGGTCCAATAACTAAGACAATCAGTAAAGAACTCCCTCCACCACTTAATAGTATTTTATTTTATTTTACAATTATGTGTAAAGATTGCTTTCAGTATTCACTTTTATAAGATTTGAGTTCCAATTTTTTTCTCCCTCTCCCCTCCCCAGGACAGCAAGCAATTTGATATAGGCTATACATGTACAATCATATTAAACATATTTTCACATTAGTTATGTGAAAGAATTAGAAAAAAGGGAAAAAAACAAGAGAAAGAAACCTCTCCCTGCCACCAAAAAAGAGAAAATAGTCTGCTTCGATCTGCATTCAGATTTCATAATTCTTTCTCCAGATGTGGATGGCATTTTCCATCATGCGTCTTTTGTAATTGTCTTAGATCATTGTGTTGCTGGGAGGAGCTAAACCTACCAAAGTTGATCATTGCACAGTATTACTGTTACCGTGTACAATGTTCTCCTGGTTCTGCTCACTTCACTTAGCATCAGTTCATGTAAGTCTTTCCAGGTTTTTCTGAAAATTTCCTGCTCATAATTTCTTATAGAACAATATTATTCCATTACATTTATATACTGAAACTTGTTCATCCATTCTGCAATTGATGGGTGTCCCCTAAATTTGCAATTCTTTGCCACCACAAAAAGAGCTGCTATAAATATCATTGTAAATGTGTGTCTTACCCCTTTTTTATGTTCTCTTTGGGATACAGACCTCAAGAGTGGTACTGCTGTCTCACAGAGTATGTTCAGTTTTGTAGCCCTTTGGGCATACTTCCAAATTGTTCTCCAGAATGGTTGGATCAGAGTAAATGACTTTTGAAATATGCAGCCCTTAAGCTGAATCTTCAAGAGAACTAAGCATTATAAGAGGGAGAGATGAGAAGGGAGAGCATTCCAAGTAGTAGAGACAGATTATGAAAAGTTGTAGAAGTGGGAGATGGAATATCTTGTATAGGAATAAGCAAATAATTTGTTTAGCTGGAACATAGAAGTGCATGTAGGGGAGTAGTATGTAATGGACCTGGAAAGGTGTACTGGATATGAATTGTAGTTGACCTTAAATGCTAAACAGATGAGTTTATACTCTATTCTAAAGGCCATGGGGCCTTCTTGAAGCTTCTTGAACAGAGGAATGCTATGCTCAAACCTGTGAGGGAGGCTTGTCAATTGACTAGCTGTGTGGAGGATGGATTAGAGAGAGTAGGGACTAAATATAAGGCAACCCTTTAGGAGACTATTGCAGCATTCAGAAAAGAAGTGATGAGGGCCTGGTCTAAGGTGGCTGTGCTATGGAGAGAGAGAAAGGAATGGATATGAGAGATATTGGACTGCCACAAGATTTGGCAAGTGAATGAATGATGGAGATAGTGCGGGACACACACGCACATAATTTACTATTTATCTATATGTATACATATGTGTGTATATGTATAGACATGTGTATACAATATAACTTACACTTTATCTACATGTATACACATGTGTGCGTGTGTATATGTATGTGTATACACATATACGTATACACACATGCACACAGAAATCAGTTATCCATACACATATTTAAATGGACCTATGTTTTGATGCTTTGCAACTTATGGGCATAAACAAGGGTTCTTAACCTGGGCTTTACGAATTAAAAAATTTATAACTATATTAAAATATAATTGGTTTCCTCTATAGGCTTATGTGTTTTATACAATTAAAATATCATTCTGAGAAGGAATGTAATAGGTTTCATCAGACTGCCAAAAGGGTCTGTGACACATACAAAAAGATTAAAAACCCTAGACTCAGAGAATTTCCTGGGGGTAATGAGACTTGTAAAGTGACTTTCCAGGTCTTACAGCCTCTATGGATATTTATCTACAGACGATAAAATCTTCTGTTTAGCCTCTAAAATCCTTCATAACCTGTTCCCTTGATCCCTTTCCAGTCTTTTCTCCCTTTACCTCCCTCCACCATTCCCTGATCCAGCTACATGGGCCTACTTGCATTTCCTCACACATCATATTCCATCTCCTGACTCTGCATTTGCATTGGCTGTGCTCTCTCCCCTCAGCCCAGCCTCCAACTTCCTTGGTCAAGAATTTGTTTAAACTCATGTTCTGCAGGAGGCCTTCCTCATCCTCTTTACCCACAGTGCCTCCCCTCTGAGATTACCTTCCATTTACACTATGCCTATCTTGTATATACTTAGTGTTTGCATAGTGATTCCCCTTCTCTTTCTTAGTATCCCCAGCATTTTGCACAATGCCAGGCACAAGGTAAGTACTTAATAAATGTTTGTTGACAGACTATGTAATGAAACTGGAAATGCAAATACTGATCGTAACCTACATTTATATGGTGATATCACATTTGTAACGTGTTTTACATGAGTTAGTTCATTTGAGTTCTATGACAACATTGTCAGGTAAGGACTCAACAAGTATCATCCCCATTTTGCAGTTGAGGAAACTAAGACAAAAAAAAAAGGTTAAGTGACTAGCCCACACAGCTAGTAAGTGTTTGAGATCACATTTGAACTCTGGTTTTCCTGACTCCAAGCTATCTGACACACCACCTACCTGCCCATTTTACAGAAGAAGAGACTGGTTCTGGGCTCAGTGCCAGGCACTGGGGATACAACTATGAAAATGACACAATCCCTGCCCTTACCTGGGGCTGTTTGTTAGAGGTAAACTGAGGCAGACCTAGAAGATCTTGAAGTGGACTAGAGAAATGCTGGCATTGTGAGAGCCAATTAGAAACCATTTCAAGTTGAGGTAAGTAGCAAAGGAAAACAATATGTGGAAGTAATTAAAGATCTGGGTGGATCAGCCTGTCAAGCAGTATTAAGCAGACTGCGAAGCAAAGAATGAAGGTTAAAAACAATAAAGAACTCTGGGAGCAATGGTTATTACCATTTTCTTGAATAATAATATGAATGATGATGATGAGAATCACAACACATGCTATTTACACAGCGCCTCCTTCCCTCCCTTCCCCTCTCCCACTTCCCCCTTCTCAAAGTGCTCATGTGTTTTTGCATTTATCCTTTCCTTATCCTGTCTGGTTGGGAGGACTCAGGACTCCTCTCCATTTTGTACAGTCAGCCAGTCAGTCAATGAGAATTTAATTATTAAGTGCTATGATATGACAGATACTGCGCTAATTACTAGGGATACAAAGAAAGGCAAAAACAGTCCTTGTCCTTAATAATCATTAGCATTTTTATAGCCCTGCAAAGTGTTTTACACAGTCTATCTCACTGAGCCTTTAAGGGAGGTGCTGTCATTTTTCTTATTTTATAGACAGAAATGGTATCTTGCCCAAGGTTAATCAGCAAAAATAAGTGGCTGAAGGAATATTTGAACTCAGGTCTTTTTGATTCCAAGTTCAGTATTTTATTTACTATGTCACCTTGCTGGTTAAGGAGGTCATATTGTATTGTGTGTACATATTCCAATGTACTATGAGGACAATGAGACAGTGGTTAAATGACAGGATAAAAGAATTAGAATCAAAGATTAGAGGAGACACAAATCCCCTGCTTCCATGATTCTGTTATATTTCATTGCTCCCGACTGGCTCTCTTTACTCTCTACCACACCTCCCACCTCTTCATCAGGCACAGGTCAATCGCTAAAACAGCTGAACTCCAAGTACACAGCTGCACATCTAACATCACCTTCTGGTCAGGTTCATCTGGGAACTTGAAAAGAATGTTTATACTTTACAGTAGCTATTTGATGATCTTCTCAGGAAAGAAGTGAAGAGGGGACTTCTTATTCTCAGAGAGGTTAGGTTGACTTGTCTATATTTACAGTGGTGACAAATAATGGAATTAGGATATGACCAATGGAATCTTAGCTCCATTGCACAATGTGATTCTGCCTCTCTTAGAGAAATAAGAAAGATGAAATAAAATGATTCCCAATAAAGCTCGATTACTCTATAATGGGTACACTGTTTTCTACTTATTTTCCTGATCTAGTCAGGTACTTAGGATGTCCGTAAATTATTCTTTGAGGGGGCTGGAGAAAGAAAGAGAGAGAGAGACAGAGAGACAGAGAGACAGAGAGACAGAGACAGAGACAAAGAGAGAGAATGACTTCAATATAGGAGACAGTTAAAAGTCAGTTTTCCTGGCTATGATCCAAAGGGAGAGGCATCAGGTACCAGACTGAGGTCGAGAAAACAAATAGAGCTTGGAGCTTCCCACCCCATTCCACTGATCACAGACAAGACCAAACCGGGAAATGGTGATGCCCATCTCTCACATCCCCAATTTGATGTCATCATTTCCTTGTTCCACTTTTCCTAATTAGAGACAGCAATCAGTCCTCCTACCTGCTCTGTCAGTGCCTGAAATGCCCTCACATGGTGATCTTTGAGCAGGAAGAGTCTGCCAGGAGAAAAGCACCTTTTGCATTTCAGAAGCATAAGGACAACAGAACTTGTTCAGCACCTGTGCAATGGTATTGAGCTGATGCATACATTCAAACAGTGTATGTTTGGGGTGTTTATGAAGGTCTAGCACCTCTGGTATGAGGGCTTGCTCAGCACTTTTCAGGGCTGCTCATCCACCTTTGGTGTCTATCAATTGCCCAACTCTCACCTGTAGCTCTAAGAAGGCTG
Organism: Potorous gilbertii; assembly: GCA_028658325.1. NCBI lineage: Eukaryota > Metazoa > Chordata > Mammalia > Diprotodontia > Potoroidae > Potorous > Potorous gilbertii. The sequence goes on from JAQQSK010007410.1 coordinate 8,154, forward strand.
TGGCGTACACAGTGACCACACCCAATAAACCTTTCTAGCAGATATGCTAAACCAGGTTAAGGGTAGCCTCCAGGCTTTAAACCCGGTTGGTGAGTTAGGGGAAAGCCTATCCCTCAAGCATATGATGGCTTCTCCCTGCAGAATGGGTGGATGAGAACAAGTTGTTCCAGCAGCCATGGTGTCTGAAGCAAGAGCTGTGGAGTGCTCAGAACTTAGTAAAACATGGCAGACACCAAGGTCATCCACTGCATCCTTGGCCATGGTCAGTCATCCTGACTTTTGTCTCACCACTGGACTTTGAAGACTTGAAGAGATAGAGAGGTTGACTGATGTGGGCAAGTCTGTCTTACTTAAATCCAAGTCAAGGCATCACTCCTGATCTCACTGGTCTTTAAAAACAGAATGGGAGTAGCAGCACCTTCAAGTCAAGCAGCACTCTGAATCACCTCTTCCTTGGAGGTAGGGAGTAGGGAAAATGGTAGACTGAAGAGGGTACATCTAGAAACATCTAGTCCAATCCTCATTTTATAGATGAGGAAACTGAGGTCCAGGGAGATTAAATGATTTGCATAAGGTCATACAGGTAGCAAATGGCAGAGATGAGATTTGAACCCTGGACCTCCAAATTTAGGTTTTTCCCATTTATTAAGCTGTTTGAGAGTGTTAGGAGAGATATAGCCAGCTTTGTGCAAGAGGAAAATCTGAACAACTAGCAAATGGCAGCAGCAAAATTGGAGCTCAGATGTTCCTCCCTCCTGCAATCTAACATGCTGGGAGAAAGGAAACAGTAGTTATAAACCCTGATCTGATGCTGATTCTCCACACTTAGTGCTTTGATTTTAAAAGTGATAGGAAGGGGAGTGCTCATATGGAAAAAAAAAAGCTGTTTGCCATTTGTTTGGTTCAAGCTGTTGCTTTGTAGTTGCAGTTCAACATACTTAACTTGACAAGCATGGACACAAAGGTGGATAGGATCAGGTTTTTTGCCCTTAAGGATCTTACAAACTAGCAAGAATCATGCATTAGATTATAAACTCTTTGAGAGCAGGTGTTAATGGGAGAGACATCTCTAAGTTTAGCATGGTGGGTAACTGCTGCCAAATGTATGTTTACCACAGTGCAAAAATTATGGAGATTAAAACCTAGGTTTCACATTATTATGTTCAAGCACAGATGGAACAATCATGAAGATTCTAAAAAGTTTACTTATAGGCAAAATTATGTCAGAGTGACAGAAAAAAGGGTTTATTTACATATTGGAATGACCAGTACTCCTCTTAGGCCATAGAAGTTAAAGAGAGGATGGACTCATAAGCCCATACTTCCTTTAATGTCATAAAAGTTGAATAAACTAAGTTAAACAAAGACATAATCTCGTGCATCCCTTAAGAAAACAAGTTTCTTTGTCAAACTCTATAGGTTAATTTAGCCAGGCTATAGATTAAACTCTACTGAGAGGATTTACAGATAGACTGAGCAAGATTTATTTACATGTCACCAAGGAGTCAGAGATAGTAGAAATTCTTCTTCTGGTTTCTTAACTAAGCAATGTTTAAGGCTCTCACATAAATTTTCACATCCCTGGGGACAAGTTTTGGTCAGATGAGGTCAATATTAACAAAAATTTGTGAGAGGAATGGCCATTAGTGCCAAATATTAAAAGTAAATAAAAAAATTCCCATATAACACAGGGCTTGATTCACTTTTTTTTCTTTGTATGTCTTATATCTAGCAAGATACCTTGATAGTGTTAGTAAGTGCTTAATAAGTGCTTGTTGATTGATTAATGAGGGACATAGATGAATCATGGAAATAAAAATAACTGAATACAATGCCACAGGTATATAGGAGGCATAGACTTGATTTATGAACTTCAGAAGAGGGAGAAATCACTGAAGGTTGAAAATAAAGAGCACCTGCTGAGACTTAGGGAAGGCTTCATGGAAAAGGTGGCAGTTGAGCAAAGCCTTAGAGGGTAAGTTTCTTAGCATCTGCTCAAATATTTCAGTGTTTACTTTGTGAACTAAATCCTCTATACAAGGTACCATTAGGGTTACAAAAAAAGAGTAAGACATGGTCTCTATCCTCAAAGAGTTTATAATATATTGAATGTGGAGAAGAATTCCAGAAGTTGGAAAGGGTGTGAAGAAATATACAAAGATGGAAAACAAAAACGAAAAAACAAAAATGAACAAAAAACCTTGCTTGGGAACAGTAATTTCTCTGTGTTTGGTTGAATGAGTATAAGTTTGTGAAGGGGAATAGTGGGAGATAAGTCTAGAGAATTGGGGTGACATCACATTTAGGAAAGCCTTGGGTGTTTGTCAAAGGATAACTTGAGCATTACGTGGTAGGCAAAGGGAAATCCCTGACACTTTCTGAATAAGGGTGTTTCTAGAGGGTAGAGACCATGTCTTTAGCTTTGGACTCTCCCCTGTCCCCAGTATGGTGTCCTGCCCTTAGTAGGCACTGATGGCATAGGATGATTCTGTAAGAATAGGTTAATAATGTTAAAGCTCAGAATGAGCTGAGACTAGTGAGTTATGAGAAAAGTCTTTTGGTCTCCAGCCTTATTATTTTAGGAGAAAGAGTGGAATCCAAGAAAGAATCAAAAATGGGCACAGGGCAGCTGCTCACTTCTTTTTCTGCTCTTTTCTCAGCCAAGCCACAATATCTTTGGATTATAAAAGATTGAAGAAAAACGGCTAATAGTTTGTGGATATACAGAATAAATAGGTATATAGTTAGCTGCCCTTGAGTTTGAGTCACTAGACCTAGGTCAATTACATGCTCTTGTGCTGAAACAATTGAAGGAAGTAATTATGAAGCCACTGGCAGTGATCTTTGAAAAATCATGGAAATGTTTTGCATAATTACTCATGTATGACCCATATCAAATTGCTTGCCTTCTCAAGGAAGAAAGGAGAAGGGAGGTAGAGAATTTGGAATTCAAAATTTTTAAAAATGAAAAAATTTTTTTATTTTTAATTTGTTTAATTTTAATTAAAATTTTGAGAAAAAATAAAATAATAATTAAATGGAAAAAAGAAAGATCATGGAAAATGGGAGAGGTAATGAAAGGCTGGGCAGCTAGGTGGCACAGCAGATAGAGTGCTGGTCTTTGTGAGTTCAAATCTAGCTTCAGACACTTAAGATATGACCCTGGTCAAGCTACTTAACCCTGCCTGCCTCGGTTCCTCAACTGTAAAATGAGCTAGAGAAGAAAATAGCAAACCACTCCAGTATCTTTGATAAGAAACCCTAAATGGGGTTTACAAAGAGTGAGACATGACTGAAACAATTGAACAACAGTAACTCCAAACTGAAAGGCTAGAGAAGGGCAGACATCACAATCTTCCAAAAAAAAGAAGGAAGATGATGGAGTCTATAAACTACAGGCCAGTGACCTTGACTTTGATTCTTGACAAAATTCTGGAATGTATATTGAAAAGTATAGAGAGTGAACCATTGTGAATCTGTAAAAACAAGTAGTGATCTCAAAGAGCTAGTATGGCTTCATGAAGAACAAATCATGCCACACAAGCATTATTTCTGTTTTTAAAATGGGATTACTAGACTGGTAGATCAGGAGAATGCTGTAATATTTACTTAGATGTAAGCAAGACATTTGACAAACCCACACACTATTCTTGTAGAAAAAAATGGAGAAATATGAGCTAGATGAGAATTCAATTAGATTTACTTGGATCTGGGAGGCATTTATGGTTTTATGTTAACTTAGGAGGAGGTTTTTAGTGGAGTTCTCTAAGGATTTGGGCTTGATCCTCTGCTGTTTTATCAAAGACTTGGATAAAGGAACAGACCACATGCTTTATATTCATAGGCAGTTCAAAGTTGATAGGGATGACTAACACAATGGGTGACAAGAGTTAGAAATAAAGGGGAAAAAACAAATTAGAACACTGAATTAAATTGAAAAGATGAAATTTTATAGCTGCAAATCAATTAGTCACTCAGCCAACCAACATTTATTTAGTATCTATTATATACCAGGCACTGAGATAAGTGCTGGGGATACAAAGAAAAGCTAAAAATCTCTGCTGTTGAGTGCACAATGTAATGAGGGAGATAGGCAAATATGTACATACAAACAAGATATTAATCAGAAATAATCAATAGAGGAAAGGTACTAGGCACACTAGGATTTAAAATATCAGTTGTACAAATGCTGGATGGTAGAGGCATGACTAGACAGCAAGTCATCTGAAAAAGATCTAAAGAATTTAGTAAGCTATAGTGTAATATGGCATCCAAGAAAGAAAATGCAACCTTAGGGTGCATTAACAGAATATGTCTGGGACCAGAGAGGTGACAGTCTTACCATGCTCTGACTTTGTCAAGCCACAACAGGGGTATTATTTTCAGTTATGAATACCAATTTTTCAAGAGGACATTGGTAAGCTGGAGAGCAATAAAGCAGGGGAAAGATCCTGAGGCCACACAAATGAGGATCAGCTGCTGGGAATGGTTTGTTTGCTTGTATAAGAGACAACTTAGAGGAATAGGAGAGTTATCTTCAAGTATTTGCAGGACTTGCATCTGGAAGGAAAATTAGGCTTGTTCCTATTGGTTCCGAATTGATATTACTTCATTGTCTATGTGGTGATCCTATTTATTTCTTTTAATTTAATCTATCTTAGCTATAATTCTATGTGAGATCATAATTGCTACTCCAGCCTTTTTTCATGCATCAGTTGAAGCATAATACATTCTACTCCAGCCCTCTATTTTAACTCTCTGTATATTTTTACTTCTTAAATGTGTTTCTTATGAACAGCATATTATTGGATTCTGATTCTTACTCCATTCTGTTATCTGTTTCCATTTTTTGGGTGAGTTCATCCCATTCACATTCAAAGTGATAATTATTATAGTTCAGCTTGTCCCCAGATCATAGAAGTAAGAGGAATTTGTGGAAGTTTCAAAGAAGCAAATTTAAGCTTGATGTCAGAAAATACTTCCTAACAACTAGAGCTCCCCAGAAGTGGAATGGGATGCCTTGGGAAGTAGAAGTCTGTCAGAAAAGTCTACTTGGCTTCTTATCAGGTATGCTGAAGAGGAGATTAATATTTAGAAATGGGTTAGATTATATGGCTTCCTTCCAACTCAGAACTTGTTATTCTGTGAATACTCATCTGTTCAATGAAGAAATGTCCTATAGGACAGCATTTCATTCCATTGAAATAATCTGATTTACTTAGATTTAGGATTTATCACACCTTGTAACTTAATACATTTCCTCCTCTTTTGCAGACCTGTTCTTGTACCTGTTAGAAAAAGAAGCTGTTTAGAGCCATGGGTTATTGGCTTAATCACCTTTATATCCTTGATTGTTCTGGCCGTGTGCATTGGACTCATCGTTCATTATGTGAGATATAGTAAGTATCAATTAGGTTTCTTCCCCCAAGTCTTCTAGACAAATTTCAGATTTTTATTTGTTTTTTATTTGCTCTTTCAGCTCCATAATTCAAACTGTTTATGAATAAACCTTCCTTGAATTTTCATTACTTCATGCATTGATTACAGATCAGTACTTCATATTGGGAAGTCTACTAAAGACCCCAGTGGCTTGTGTCTTCCAGTTTTTGTCATAACAGACATGAATTAAGACATGAGAGGCAATGTGGCATAGTGGAATTGGCCTTAGACTCAGGAAGGACTCTGATACCCACTAGTGGTATCACTAAATGAGTCACTTAAAATTATGTGGCCATGCATAACTTTTCATATCCCTTCTCCCAAATCCCCCAAAAGTAAATTTAAATTGGAAGAGCAAAACATAACAGAATCTGAGATCTAATGCCCTGAACCCTCTA
>JAQQSK010007411.1:0-13989 GCA_028658325.1 Potorous gilbertii
ACTTCAGTTCATATAAATGTGTAAATACACACACACACACAGTAGGAAAGTTGCACAATAAGGTCTAATTCTCCAAGAGATAAGGATAAGCAAGAGGTAATTCTTTCCTGAGTAGCAAAGAAGACCACTAATATTGGATGGGATAAATATATCCTAATGTGGAAAAAAACAGAAGGAAAAAGCCCCCCCATTGCTCCAATAGAATATTCTAGTGGTTCTCAAGGCCAGTTTGTTCAGATCTAGGTGAAGATAACCAGGCTGAGCAGTAAAATTCAGTTTAGGTTAGAGATGAGAACCAACAAAGGGCAATCTCCATCTGCTGGTTGCTCATAAGCTTTCACCAGGTAAAGCAGATAGCATCTTCTGCAGGTAGGTAGGTGGACAGGCAGGCAGGTGCTGCGGCCTCTTCTGATCTTCTCTACCTTGTGAGACAGTTTCTTTTCCTAATGCATCAGCTACTCTTTGCTTTTAAGAGGGAAAGCCAAATGGATAATTCTTTGAATAAAATTTAGGTAACACCTGTCACAGAAGCAAATGAGTATTAACATACTTCTCAATTCCATTCAATGTTTACCCTGAGAATTAAGTGGAGTAAACTATTATGATTGAGTATAAGCTACCACTAATGATGAAAATGTCTAAGAATATGAAATGAATGTGCAATATGAAATGTGTTCTTTTCAAAGGTGATATCATCCATTAGCATGTAGATAAGTGTTATGATGATTAGTCATAAAAATATCCCTTCAAGTAACATGAGTTACAGGCTCTAGACAACAGGTGTCCAGATTACAAACCACTGAGTCAGTATCTGAAAGATCCACTTTTATTGCAGCGTCGATTGTGAATGAGAAGTTAACATGTGAGACACAAAAAGAGTTTCTAATGCACTGCTACAAAGACAGGCAGAGAAGAAGGAACTGAAACAGACAAGTAGAAAATCAGCAGATACAACTTAGGAATTTAGTGCTTTCAAACATTCCAAGATAAGTCACCTTCAATTCCTAGTGACAGGGCCTAGAGCTCTAGGGAATCAAGGCAAAGCTGAAGGCATAAGCCAGACAATAAGGAGTCTCCTTTTGAATACAAAAGGAGAAACCAGCCTTTGGAGATTTTAACAAGATGGTTTAGTCACAGGATTACCTCCAGTGTGAAGGAAGTAGTCTTTCCTTTTTTCATATTTCACCAGTGGGACAAAGTATTTAAGTGTCAGAACTAAAATGATTACTTGATGAGAGTTTGATCACATTATTCCCTGTTTCTTAAAAACTGTGGTACCCGAGGGGATATGGCAAAGACATATCATCTCCTAAGTCCACCTTGGTTTCCAGAAGTTCACATCTGTATCCCTACACATTTGTATCCCAAGTTGTTTGGGTTTGTTATTCAGAAGAAAAAGAAACTGTGGGAACCTAAAGAGATCTGATGTCAAAGGATCCTTGATTGAGTCTGTCTAGTTTATATGTCTGTAAGATGGCACTCCAAACAGAAAAAGAGGAACAAATGAAAGTACAAGGGGGGAGGAGAAAGTCTGGGAAAATGTGTCCATTAAGTATAGAGTTACCAAGAAAAAAAAGAGTGAAAATGCTTCCTTAAAATTCACTGGAATGTGAGATGTTGGGTTTTTATTGATTGTGACAATATGAATAGGGAATAGGGTACATATGATATGCCAAACATTGACCTTGGTAATAGTAATTGTGTTGTTTGTCTTTCATTTTCAATGAAAACTAATGATAACACAGGGAAATTCTGTATTTGAATGGGAATTACATTTAAGTGTGCCAGAGTTGTGTACCCTTTAGCCTTACTCTCTTCCAGAATCATTGAAGCTCATTGGCAAGCCAAAAGTCAATGACCCAGGATAAAATGGATGACCTTGATGTTTTCTGTATCTGACCAGTCTTTAAGCACTCCACAGTACCTGTTCAACTGCCTTCATGGTCATTGCAACAAATTGTTCTCATCTGCCCATTCTAATGGGAGAAGCCTTCACCCCATCTGCCAAGATGGTTTTATGGGAATGTGACCCCTGCACATACTACAACATTTGGAGTCACAGGTGAGAGCTGGGGGACCAGTGGACACCAAAAATAGATAAGTAACCTTGGAAAAGTTCATAATGATAGCGATGATAGCTAACATTTATGTAGTACTTAACCAATATCTCTCTTGAGCTTCACAGCACCCTTTCAAAGTTGGCTGTAATATTCTCCATGCTTTACAGGTGAGGTAACTGGAGTAAACAGGTTAAATCACTTGCCCAGGATCACATAGCTAGTAAGTGTATAATCTATATTTGAATTCAGTTCTTTCTGACTCCTAACCTAATGATCTACCCAATGAAGTAAGTCAGAAATTTGTTGAAGAGACTACTCTCTATCACTTGAAGACCTTTCCCCCAAAAAGGGAAATTTCAATATTTTCCCTTGCTTTCTGATACTGTTGAGGATGAAGCTTGAGTCATCCTCAAACCTTAATTTTCCTTCTTTAATAAAAGGGGAGAAAAGAGGCAATTTGATTTTAAGCCTAGAATGATGGTCATGAAAGTTAATCATTCAGCCCATGTGAATCATGTGGAATACATAACGATTTCCACACCATAAGTATTTGTGCACCAAAGGAAGGAAATATTTTTTTTTCTTTTTTAGCGTTTAAAGCATTACAATCCAGCTGCATATTTTGGGGCGTATTCTGCACTATTCAGGGACCTTGGTCATGATACGCTCCCTGTAAATACAAGAGCCATATTAAAACATGATCTGATTATAATTCCTTCATGCAAACCATTTTGTCTGATGCTCTTCAGAATTAAAACCCAGCAGGATCCCATCTGACAGACAAAGGTGTTCGACACCCACAAGCAGTTTGAAATTGAATCCCATTTTTCCAAGCTTTAGAAAAAATTCTTGTGGGAAATCCAGTGAAGCACACTAGACACAAAAGTGAGGATTTCATTTGGCACAGGAAGGTCAAAGGCCACAGAGGAGCACAAAGGTAAATGTGAACACTGATTCTCATTAGTTTCCTTGTCTGATTCCCCTACCTTGAGAGACATGGTAAGGCCTCAATAACTTTCAGAAAGGCTTCTCCAAATTCTTCATATCTAAGAAGTTTAACTGTTGTGTGGAATGAGGAATATATGAAAGCTATGGAAACTACAGTTTGAGCTTTGCTGCACTAAGTGGGCCAGGTGATTCCCAGGCACAGGGACAGTATATTCTGTGAGGGAAGGCCATGTAACTCAATGAAATGCAAGAATGCACAGTAAACTAGAAATATTCAAGAGTGAGCCATCTGTTCCAGAAACATATGATCCTCTCAAATCAAAATTATGCCTCTTATGAAAGAGGAGGCCATTACCATGAAAGCAAAAGACCTAGAATTTTTTTCCCCATTTCTATTGACATTAGGAAGATGATGACACAATCCTTTGAATGACTTCCTGCTGAAATGGGAAGCAGGGCACTGCAGTGATCACCACAGACATAAAAAATAATTAGAAACTGTTTGTAGCTTTATAAAAAGGACAGATTCCCTGAGAAATATACTTTGAAAAGCTTCAAATATTGGTAAGGATTTTCAAATATGACATAAATGGAACTTTGTGGCCGCAGAGGTATCTCTAAAAGATGAGAGCGTCCAACTTGTCAGAAATCCACAGGCTGCCCCAGCTCATGTCCTGTTAGCTAAGAAATTCTGCTCCAGCAGCAAATGAAACCTTTGCTAGCACATGCTTAAGAACAAGTTCCAGCAACATGTAAAAGGATCTTCCGTTTAGAACATGGTGGATTCAATTTTAAGCAGCTTTTCTCCTTCAGGGCTGATAACAGATGGGAATTCTTTCCAACAGCTGGAATGGCATCCCTCCTCAAGCTTCAACTCTTTCTGATGTGGACACCAAGGGTCGGCAGATGAACATAAGAGTGTCATTTTGGCGTGCAACCTGGCAGGGAAACGAGGGACAATCCGATCAGATCTATGAGGAAGATGAACATGGGGAACAAGACTGTTGGAGTCTGGAGCTTTGGTCTCCCAAGGAAGGGCTATCTCTTCTAGAAGGGGGTGAAAATGGTGCAGGCAAAGAGAGCATCAGAACAGACATGAGTATGCTCTGCTCTTGCCCTTTCAAACAAAATGGATGTTTTCACTGTGACTTATTTGGCTTTTCTGTGCTCCATCATCTCTTCTGAATGTGAAGGGAGAGGGCAGGACACTCAGCATGGCTTCCATGGAAGTCTCAGTAGCTGGGGCTCCCGAAGACAATGGAAAGTTTCTATGATAGGAGGAATTTCCTAAGTAAGTATATGTATACGTGTGTGTATGTGTATACACACACACGTATATATACTTATACATATAGATATGGTGTGAGTGTATGTGTATAAATATATGTATATATAACATGTATATATGTATATATATATATATATATATACATATATATATGTATATATATATATGTATGTGTGTAAGTATATATACCTATATATGTATATGTGTGGACGTATGTATATGTATATATAGGTATGTATATGTGTGTGGTCTATATGACTGGAAGATTATATATACATGTATGTGTGTGTATATATATATATATGTTTTGGGTTATATGTATATATGTATACATAGGTATGTATATATGTGTATGTAAGTATGTCTATGTGTGTATGCAAGTGTATGTATATAGGTATATTATATATGTGAGTGTATGATAGGAGGAATATCATAACTAGGAAATTATATGTATATATATACGTGTGTATGAGTACATGTGTGCACATATATGTTTACATACATTACATGTGTGTATGCATGTATAGAGTAAGTAGTTTGGTCACTGTTTTGCTTCCAGTTCTTTATTACTACAAAACATGCTGGTATGTATATTTTGATGTGCATGGTATATGCCTAATAGAGATGGCTCTGGAGGAGAAGTGATGCTGGTGACTTGCACAGCCTTCCCTCACTCAAAAGAGTCAAGTGCACGTCATGTCATCATTTCTCTGATGGCGTGAGCTTTTTTGGCAATGAAGGACAAACACAATCCTGTGAATAGACGCAGCTGGCTGCCCCCCCCCTTCCCCGTTCCTTCTTCTCTTCAAAATAAGGCAAATTTGGATGGCCAAAATATGTCCAATTGACGAGTTTTACTGACCAGTTTCCTTTCTTTTCCCTTTCCCTTTCCTTTCCTTTCCTTTCCTTTCCTTTCCTTTCCTTTCCTTTCCTTTCCTTTCCTTTCCTTTCCTTTCCTTTCCTTCCCTTCCCTTTCCTTTCCCTTTCCCTTTCCTTTTCCTTTCTTTTTCTTTCTTTTCCAAAACCTTAACCCTACTGCACTCTCAAGCTGGGATGTCAATGGGCCCCTGCCTAACGGCTCCTCTGGGCCCTTCTAACTTTAGAGGGATCATCAATAGTAACTATTGTTGTTTCTCTCCCAGCCTGATGTATTCCTTTTTCTTGGCCTCATTAAAGGGGCCATGCCCTGGCTACTGCTTAAACAGTCCTATTCAATGAAGGGGCATTACCTCACCTTAAGTGAGTAACTGCAAAGACCTTGACCTAAAGGGTTTAAACTCTCCCAGTGCATCTTGGGTCATCTCCAGTAATCCTGATGAATATATGGTCACTGGATTCAGATGACTCTATAGGAGAAGTGAATCTGGTGACCTGCACCACCCTCTCTCACTCAAAACAAAGTCAAGTGCAAGTCATGTCATCATGTCTCTGATGGCATGGTCTTCTTCAGTAATGAAGGATGAACACGCAATATGTCTAACAATGAAATCTCTGGGTCAAAGTGCATGACCAGTAAATGTTTTTTAAACATACTTCCAAATTATTTTCCAAAATTAATTAGATCAATTAATATTTTTTTCCAACAATGCTTTGGGATAAAGAGGGAAGGAACAACCATTTACTAAGTGCTCAATATATGATAGACACTTTAAAAAACTCTTGGAGGAGGTGATATTCTCATGATCATTTTATTGTCTAAGATACAGGTTAGGTGACTGGTCTAGGATCAGACAGTTGGTGAGTGTCTAGGACTGGATTTGAACTCATGTTCCTCTGACTCCAGGCCCAGAGTTCTTCCAATGAACAGTCACTCCATTCCATGTCATTCTTTCTTATATTGAAAATGTGTCTCATAATTGCATTGATAATTCACAATATCATATATTTAGAACTGGAGGGTGACATTAGAGGTTATCAAGCATTATATCTTCATTTTCTAGATGAAAACACTAAGGGTAAGAGAAATCAAATATCTCGTACCCTGCTATGTAAATCAGAAGAATTATGCTCTTTTCCTGTGACCCCAAGTTGTTTATGGAATAAATATTTACTGACTGACTGCTCTCCAAATAGCTAGTGTCATTCAGAGAGAAAATTGGGCCTGTATTTTGAGGCTGTGGGCACAGTTAACACTCTTCTACATTCTACAGAGGTGAACTTAGACAAGTAGGTTACACCCCTCCAGGCGTCTGGCTCCTTATCTGTAACATAAGGACTTTGGACTAGATTGCTGTACTCCCAAGAGTAATGATAGACTTATTTTTATCTTGAAAAGATAGTGGTCGTGATTGGTGGGGGCATGATGCATGACTTAAGAGCTTCTTGGCAACAAGGCTGCCTGGAGAAGTATTACTTCTCCTATTGTTCTAGAGCTACAACTCCATAAGCCTCATTCTAAGGCTAGAGAGAATAATTCTGGGCCTAGTCAGCTTTGGTGGAAGTATGTATCACGGATTCCATTTTTGACTCGGAATGACTCAGTGCCAATCATCCTCACTTTCTGAGTATGGCTAAATAGTGACATCTCCACACATCAAGGGAAAATATTATGATCATCAGAGAGGCAACCATGAGAGACTACAGAATTTGGATCCCAGAATAGTTCTCTGGTCCTTCCACTACTTGGAGAGTCTTCCTTTTCTGAACTTGTCACTTCCCTTATACAGGATGACCTGCTTACTAGAGAAGTCCTGTCATATTTGCTTATATTATTAAGAAGTAGAGATTTATAAGATAACACCTATTCAGTTTTTAAATCTTCTGGAGAAAGATCAAAACTAAGTTGTTTTCCTCACCCTAGTTTGGGGAAAGTTGAAAGCTCCCCACCCCCAATGATTTAGAAAGAAGCTCTATAATCCCTATGCCATGAATTGCAAATGTAATCAGGAGCAGGAGAAAAGTTAAAAAGTTGGAGTATTGGGATGCCAGGCTTTAGCAAACTGAGACTTCATTATTCAGAAGGAGAAGAGCAGCAGGAAGCTTTTGGTACATTGAGCAGTACATGGATCCCTTGGCTATCCCTAGGCCCTCCTGGCCAGGGAAATGACAGGACAAACTCAGGGCAGTGATAGGATATTATAAAGCCTACTTCCACTTATGGAGCCCTTGGCAAGAATTGTATATTTTCTATCTCAATGGAGTATTAGGACTGCTTTGTGAGAGGGATACTCAGGGAATTCTCACCCCCGTTTTGTAAAGGAGGAATATGAGGTTCAGAATTCATATGAATTGTCCTGGGCCATATAATAGCATCAAACTGTACCTAGCAGAAATGAGACTGAATTCTGTTCTCTCCTGACTCCAAAACCACCATAGGGTACTGTTTAAAGAAATCCTCCACAAGATAAAAGCTGAAATCCAGTGACATTCTCGTTTCTAACTTGGTCTGGCCCGATGACAGGAGGGATTTTCTCCTGGCTCACCAAGCTTTAATTGATGTCTGGGGTGTGGAGAGAACAGAAGGTCTCCGTTAGTAAAAAGATGTTGTTTATTTTTCTCAGGAGCAACACCTTCATAATTCATTAGACACTTCTGGGAATGGAAACCATTAACGTAGTCACAAAGGAAGACTCATGCAAGCAAATGAGATGATTTTTTTCCTACATGCTTCCAACCTCCCTCCCCCCATCCTATATCAAGAGTAACTCAGTAAAGATATATGTAACCTACCAAAGGGGAGCTGTCTCAGAGAAAATCAATGGGCCATGTTCAGGCACTACCATTTTCATCTTAATTGGGATTCCTTGTTGGAAAAGGATGGGTGACATTTCAAAAACCAAGCCCAATTTTCTGCAGCCTGGGAGAATAATTCACTTTTGGTTGAAATTTAGGTTTAATGAGTCTTAAAGTTGACGCTGAAATTCTGTGCTAAAAAAATTCTCTTACAAGGCACACGGGAGCTCCTTTGGAGCACAGATCCTTTCAGATATATCAATCACCAGAAAAAGATACAGAACTGAGGAAGGTATGTATGGCTCCCAGAATTCTGGAAATTCCTTCCTTCTCTCCTTCCCTCCTTTTTTCCTTTCTCCCTCTTTTCCTTTCTTCCTTTATTCTTTCTCTCTTTCCTTTCTTTCATCCAAACTGTGGCTAGTGTTAAGTGTTAAGGTCTTATTTTTTTTTATTTTATTTTTCATTTTTAACACAGGTCCTACCATAAAATAATTTCAACTTTTGGTCAGATGATACTTCTTTTAAAACATTTACAATATAGACAACGAACGAATTTTTTTTAACATTAACCAACTGAGACAAATAATTACTATGTATGCTAACTTCATAAGACCTTGACCTAATTGTCTCCACACTATTATTAAGAATGAAAGGACCCTAACGTATTGTTGTTGGTCTAAACTCCAAAGCTTAATACCTTAATACCCTAATACCTTTTAGATTTAACGTCGGATGTTCCTCTACCAACAATCTATAATTTAATAGATGTGGTATTAAACTTTCAAACCTTTTGACTATAGGAAATTGCCACTCAGAGTAGGGATGTTGCAGGGGAACAATATCTCCCCAACTTCATGTCAGTTCCAGGCAGGAGTACATTGTCAACTTTCATTCAGTGAGGCTTAAAATCTGCCAGGTGTCAGTAGGGAAATTGTGTCAGGGGAATCCTACCTCAACCCAGGCTGAACAGCAGCTCTCCCACCCTTCGCATGAGATCACCTTTTGCAGTTCATACCAGCATCTCATAGGCTTACTGGCATCGCGGTTTGGAGACTCAAACTGCCTTTTTTACTATCCATACCTGCAGTTAGACTCAGAAGAACAGTCAGTTGATAGTCCCATAGCATCTTAAAATAGCAAGTTCCAATAACCAGGTTTCAGATATGACTATAATTTCACACCGGCTAAAGAACATCTTTTGAGGCAAGTGTTAAATGGCTTACATGCCTTTCTAGACATGTTCTACTTCCTGATTAAATAACAATCATAAAATCAAATTTACCATTAAAACCTTAGCTTTTCCATCCATGCCAAATTTTACCCGAAGTTGCCTGCCTCTAGGAAATGTAGACTAAAATTCTTTTCCCTAAACGAAAGATGTCTCTGATTTAGTCTCAGTAATTAATTCAGTCAATTGTTTTAATACTAATTGCTTTTACATTACTTTGTAACATGTCCAATTTTTCTCCCCATCTCTCCTCTCCCCCACCCCCTAATACCTTGAATTCTGATTAGCCCTTCTCTCAATGATCCCTCCTTTCTATCACACCCCACCCTTCCTTTATCCCCATCTTCTATCTTTTCTTGTAGGGCAAGATAAATTTGTATACCCCATTACCTGTGTTTCTTATTTCCTGGTTATATACAGTAATCATTCTCAACATAGGTTTCTAATACTTTGAATTCTAATTTCTCGCCCTTCCTCCCTCCATACTCATCCCCACTGAGAAGGCAAGCAATTTGATACGGACTAAATATGTGTCGTTTTGCAAAAGACTTCCATAATAATTGTGTTGTGCAGTACTAACTATAACGCCCTCTACCCTGCTCTATCCTTTCCTTATTTTTTTATTCCCTCATTTGACCTTGTCCCTTCCTAAAAGTGTTTATTTCTATTTACTCTCTTCTTCCATTTGTCCTCTCTTCTATCATTCCCCTCACTCCACTTGCTGCCTCCTCCCCTACTTTCCTATAGTATAAGATGGATTTTCATACCAAATATAGTGAGCATGTTATTCCCTCCTTAAGCCATATGTGGAGAGAGTAGCTTCACTTTTCCCCTCTCCCCTTCTCCCTTTTCTCCTTCACTGAAAAAGATTTTTTTATCTCTTCTATGAGATATAGCATAACCCATTCCATTTCTCCATTTCTCCTCCCAGTATTTTCCTCCCTCACCGCTTAAATTTTATTTTATTTTTATTGTGTGTGTGGATATCATCTATTCTGCCTCAACATAGCCTGGACTCTCTGTTTGTGTGTGTGTGTGTGTGGGTGTGTGTGTGTGTGCGCGTATGCACAATCCCTCCATCTACCCAAATACTGAGAAAAGTCTCAAGAGTTATAAATATTTTTTTTCCATGGAGGAATGTAAACAGTTCAGCTTTAGAAAGTCTTTTATGATTTCTCTTTTCTGTTAACCTTTTCGTGCTTCTCTTGATTCTTGTGTTCGAAAGTCAAATTTTCTCTTCAGTTCTGGTCTTTTCATCATGAATGCTTGAAAATGCTCTATATCACTGAATGACCTTGAAGTGTTATACTCAGTTTTGCTGGGTTCTTGTTTTTAATCCCAGTTCCTTTGACTTCTGGAATATCCTATTCCAAGCCCTTAGATCCCTTAATGTTGAAGCCGTCAGATCCTGTGTTATCCTGATTGTATTTCCATAATACTAGAATTGTTTCTTTCTAGCTGCTTGGAGTATTTTCTCCTTGACCGGTGAACTCTGAAATTAGGCCACAATATTCCTAGGATTTTCTCTTTTCGGGTCTCTTTCAGGAGGTGACTGGTGGATTTTTTCAATATTAATTTTGCCCTCTGGTTCTAGAATATCATTCATTTCCCTGAACTCAATTCTCTCTTTCAAAGAACTATTTTGTTCAGTGAACTTTTGAACCTTCTCCATTTGGCTAATTCTGCTTTTTAATGTCTTCTTCTCCTCTTTGACTTTTAGGACATCTTTTTCCAATTAAGTTAACCTCCTTTTACAGGTGTTATTTTACTTGACATTTTTTTCATTTCTCCTTAAGCAAGCTACTAACTCGCGTTTCAAGCTCTCCCATTGCTTGAGCCCAATTTAAGTCCACTTTGGAGGCCCTGGAGGCAGAAGTCTTAACTTCATGTGACAGTGGGTCTTGTTCTTCCTCATCCAAAAGGATGAAAGAAGACACCTGTTCACCAAGAAAGTAACCTTTTATGGTCTTGGTTTTTTTTCCCCCTTTTTGGGGCATTTTCCAAGCCAGTTACTTGACTTCTTAATCCTTTGTGAAGAGCCCCTGAGATCTGGGTGGGAGCAGGGCTGTCACTCAGGGCTGAGGATTAGATCAGCTGCTCCCTACTTCCAGAGACTTTAAGCTGAGCTGCCTGGACAATGGACCCATGTTACTTCCTGGTCACTGTAGCTGACTGCGGTTTGCTGCCATCCCCTCTGCTGTTGCCTGGGGCTATTGCTGGAGGAACCCCTTCCCTTCTCACCCAGTTTGGAAAGCCCTCCCACGCTGACCTTTGAAACTTTCTTTGTTGCTTGTGGGTTGAGGTATCTGGGACCCTCCCTACTAGGGATTCTGCCCTGGACACCTGTTCTACTCCTGTTCTTCTCCATGCCACATGATCAGGACTGGGCTCTGTTCTGCTCAGTGTTCTGTGAGATAGACCTTTCCTGTCTGCCTTCCAGTTTATCTTTGGCTGAAAACCTCTTTAGCTCTATTGTTCTATGGCTTCTGCTGCTCTAGACTTCGTTGGAAGTCATTTTTTACAGGTATTTTGTGAGCTGTGGGGGAAGCGCTGGAGTATACACATCTTTCTACTCTTCCATTTTGGCTCCATTCCAAGGTTTTCTTATATAATATTCCAGAGAAAGAGATATTTAAAGATGAGTATAACATGATGGATGTGAAGAAGTCTTTTCGTTTTTCATTTTAACAAAATTCCAGGGAGGTCTATCTGGGTACACTTGGGTACATATTTATATACATATTATTTCATTCCATAAGGATACTACTGGAAACAATGACTGACTCAGTGGCAAACTGTTTTAGGGATGCATTAGAACCGGTACATTATATATTGTCCCCTAGGTTCATTCTCTTTTTTTCACCAAGCACTCGGCAAATCAGTTCTCTATTCGGAAGCTTTTACTGTAATAAATAAAGTTAACCTCTCTGCTATAATTATGACAAATACTGAGAAACTCATGGCACAATGGTGAGAAATATTGAAATATTGGATTCATGCGATAGATTTGATGTAAATTCAAAATGGTGAAAGATCAGTGTTCAATAAAGCACTTCTTAGCAAGAATAACTAAATTCACTGAAGTCTATTGGATAACATTAAAGAACAAAAAAACAGGAAAAGAGAGAGCTGGGAATCAAGAAAAGGGATGCACATAAAATGGGACTTATTTTGAAGAGGATGATGTGAATTGCTCTATCCAGGTGCAGCTCCCCTCCAGAAGACGCTACCAAAAATTTAGAAGTACCATGAAATGGACTCTAGATAAAATAAAAACTGGAAAGGAAAAAAATATATACCTCTTAATATGGTTAAGATTGTGCAAGACGTTTGGAAGACAGTAAGAGCTCTAACAGGGTTAGGGTTCAAAGCCACTGGAAAATCCCATAATCAAAATTTATGGTCAACAGATATCAATATCAGTTTATTAGAGCTGAAAGAGAGCACAGTTTCATTAGAGAACTGCACATGGCCATGGAGTTGAAGCTAAAGTGCCCAGACAGTCCACAACCCATGTATTCTCAAACATCTGCTCTATTATTGAGATCTGTCAAGGTAATAGAACAGGAAAAAGCCAATTCCAAGTTGATTAATACCTTCAAGAAAAAGGACACAGAGGATGGGTAGAGGACAGAATACATGCTGGATCACCAGGAGGTGGAGATATAAACAAAGGAATGAAGCAAAGATCAGGGCCTTGTTTTACCTCTTCATTCAGTTCTTTCAGGTCAGGGCAGTGAAAGAAATGTCAAGACTCTTCTTCCCCAAACTGATAATCCTGTAACAGTATTAGTTTCTTTTAGAGATCAATGAGAACCGAACTTTGCCACCTCATTCAAAAAATGTGGTTGATGGCAGAGTCTGACAATGGCACAGATTTCTAATTCGTTAACTCAGACAGAAGATATGAATTTGAAGAAGAGAAAATTCTCTGGAAAAATACAAAATACTAAGGGTTACAATATTTCAAAGATAAATCCAACAAAGTCTCAGGAATAAATAGGTTTAGAGAGTGTAGCAGTAAGTACTCCAAGAGAGTTTATCAGTAAGCACTCCAACATACAGAGGGAGGTCTGCTATTACAGGTTCTTAGATCTGCTTTCATAAAAATCAAGGCAACTTTTGAGGAGTTAATAATCACTTTAATCAAGCACATGTATCATTCCTTTAACCAAGTACATACATCATTCACCTAGTTCAGGAGAGTCAGAATCCTGAAATTCAAAGAAAATACAGAAATCAAAGATCAATAGACATTGCTTGCTTTGTCTAAGTTCAACAGACAGGTTCAATTATCTGACCATATCTACCATAGAGAGAAGCACCAATATGTAGGTTTTCCAAGTGGTGAGGGTGTAGGGAGTGGAGGAGCGAAGGGGGGGCAGTCCTTAGCAGCTTCCCAGAGTCCTCATATGGACAAACTTCCAGTCAGTAAGTCCCCAAATAAACGCCCCACCTCATGGTCTTTATATATTTTTTAAGCCAGAGGTCATCACATCCCTGGAGAACCAGTGCCTCATTGACAGAAGACATGGGCCTCCCTACATTTCTTCCCAGGCCAGAAAATGGGTGGAAAAGATCTTCCCAAATCACATTTTTCAGAAGCACTTTTAATAAAACAAAAACAATAAAAGATCCTACTTTCCTTGCCCTTATAGAGATTCAGGGAAAACAAAACAAACAATAACAACCACAACAACAAAAGATTTACCAAACAATCATGAGCATCATCAAAGGAAGGAAAAAAATAAATATGAGGAAAATGAAATCCAAGTACTTAAAATGAAAAAAAA